>JANHAO010001062.1:0-35262 GCA_026873985.1 Saraca asoca
TATCTCCAATTCTCCCCTTCTTTCCATGTCCTCCCATCACTATATCTAATTAATTACAGCACACGCCAAATTCTCTCTTTCTATTGGACTTTGTTTTCTTAACCCTCCTAATCACATCTCTGTATTTTTCACTAATTTATTTTATACATTCCCATTCGTAATGCATCGACACACAACACTCTTCTTTCTTTTCTTTACTTTATCTTGTGACAGAGCAGCATCCCATTTATTGATTAACCTTAAAAATCCCTCAATCATATATTAAACCTTGCCCATTATATAAATATAATTACAAATTCCAAGCCAACAAAAAAAAAATAGAAAATTATTAATTGGTTCTCTTCTTTTCTAGAATCTACGTCCACATGAGAGGTATAGCTTGGTTTGACAATTATTACCCGGAATTATGGAAACTATTGTCTTAGAATCAATATTGGATCAACAGCCTTGTTTGGTAGACCTCATAACCCTTTGTATTCACAATACATCAGAATGGACCACATTGTGGGTAGCTCAAGATTAACTTAGAGTAGCATATAAATTAATAGAAATGAAATCTTCTTGTTTGGTATAATTATTTGAATCATCATTAATTAATTATAAGTTAAATAATTGTTTACAGTACTTTTTAAAAATATTTGATATAATGATTAAAATTTTTTAATAATCAATTATAAATAATAAATTTAATTAAACAAAAATTACTTTAAATAATTTTTTTAAATCAAAATTATAGAAAAAATATTTATATTATCCTTATTTTTTTATCATCATTTTTCATTATTCTAAGAATAATAATAAAATTTCATTTCTCATTCCCTTCGTTCTTTTCAATAATTTCATCAATGAAACAGAATAAATTATCTATAATTAATTAATAAAAATATTATTAAATATAAAATAAATTATATATAATTAATTATTTAAAAATAAATTATTAATTATTCCAGATTAACGATGAGTCAATGCAAGAAGGGATGAGGTCAATAAGCTTTGTTTCTTACCGTAAAATCTAAAGCGACAAATATTTCTGATAATTATGCTGGATTTGACCTTTGAAACCTCTTTTTCTTTTTTGGCCTATTGGCCATTGATGTTGGCGAACTTGTTCACGAAAAAGAATACCTCTGCAGTAACCAGTCTTTCAATTCTTTGTTCTCGGCTAAATGTTTCGTATATTCTACTTCATTATTTTAATTTTGATTAACTTTTAAGACAACGATGTGCTCACATCATTGCATCGTAAGCTCTCTGCAAAAGCCCAGACCTTCAAGGCTTGAATCAAATTAAAAAAAAAAAATGGAGATCAACAATTCAAAGGTCATATAAGTATTAAAGAAAAAGAATACCTACCAACACATTTTCTTGCAATTTTTATTAAAAAAAAAAATCATATGTTTTTTCAACTTGCTTACAAAAATTTTTGACAATTTAATTCATAAAAAAGCTATAAATTTTCAATTTTTTTGTGATCCAACTTTTACATATTTATTGCACATATGAAAAAAATTATAAATACTTAAAATACATGCATACTAAAGCATTGGTCGTAATTGAATTATATATCTCCGCTTGAAATACGTATGGTTTTTGGTAATATGAGGCACCACTTTCAAGAAGTGTGATGCACATTTGCTTTGATTTAAGGCACCAATTTTGGTTCAGACATTTCTTTAGTCCTCATGTCGCCACTAACCCCTAATTTCCCTTGACCCACACATTTCCAATCAAAACTAAACTCCTTTCATTTTCTACCCTCTTCCTTCTATATCTCTTTTTTTTTTTTTTTTTTTCATTCTTTCTTTGCTTTACGATTAGTTTTTTCTTTACATCCCACCAACTTTTTTAATTTCACCACATACTCTAATCCACTAACTATTCTGCCACACCAATTTCTTTTGACATTTTTTTTATGTATATATTTTCTCTTCTTTTTTCCGTCCAAAATCACTTGTTGGTCCTAATAATTAACCTTTCATCATCACAACCTACAAGTGCAAAGAGCATTGCATTTTTTTCGTTCAAAAGTATTTAATATTTATTTTAAAGAATTATTCAATTTCTCAACTGTTTTCAATAAACAGGTAAAGTGTTTTTTTTTAATGTATTTATCATAAAATAGTAAGGTATTTTAACTTTGGAGATCTTTCCATTTAATTTATTGGATTTATGAGGTATAAGAACATAAGGAATATGGTTAACTTAACTACAACAACATTAAAAAGTAAAACCTGTTAGGCTGGCTAGCCGTTCTCTTCTTTTTCCTAATTCTTGTCGTACAATAGTAATCAATACCAGTCCCACTAAACGATTCTATGTGTCAAGAATGGTAAAGACTTTTCAATTAGTAATTAAATCGATATAAAATTATTTAAACAGAAGGTGTGTTAAAATTTTATTAATTTAATATTTATAAATAACTTGTATTAAATTAATTTCCTTAAACAAGAATTGATTATGTTAGAAAAATTGGAAAGAGAATTATTTATGGCATTGTCAGTGAAGGTGGGTGGTGTTATAATTCAAGGGGAGTGTGAGATGTGTAAGTCGATATTGGCTCCTGAGTTTCTGATGATGGATCATGATGCTGATAATGGCAGTCACAAGAAGTAGACAAACAAAAGAAAAAGAAATAAATAAAAAAGAAGGAAGACTCGTGAGTGAGTGAGTAATAAGGAAACAACATCAAAGTGTGGAGAAGTGGTGGGTCTCTCTTTCCATAATTTTTCTGCAAGAGAATCAAACCTCCTTCCTGCAAAACCAACCCTACTCACTACGCTATTTAAAACTGTATAATATATATATTTTAATAAATAATAAAATCTATAAAATTATGATCGTAATTTATGACAGAAAATCCTCGTAAAGATATACGTATTTTTTATTTCTTTTCACTGTAATTTTATGCATTCAACAACATCAAACTTAATCAAATTATCAATTTTCATCTAAAAAACATTAATTCATCCGTACAAAATAGGTCCCATGCATGCATGATGCGCTTCATTCTAGGGATAGATTGTGCTGTGTTTAATCAATTTTCTCTATAATTATTTGATATTTTTGTTTGAATTATAGCATTTGTTAGTTGCGAAATTATTATAGGTTACAAGTTTTCGACATTTGTACCTCAATTGAATTTGGTCTCCTTTCAAAGTTGGAAGAAGCTAGGGTTGCGTGACTTTGTCAGCATTTATAAATTTGAATTTATTGTCTCTGTCACCAATCGGGTGGAATATTTTTCTGGTTAACGTTCAAAAATATTGACACTTTTAACTATACTATTCTTTGTCACACTCAACCCATGGTATAGTAATTAATTTGTATGATATTAACCCAAAAAAATAAAAATAAGAATTATAAGCCATGTCAAATAATTAATATATATATATATATATACATGCAGTTAAAAAAAAAAAAGTTGATATATATAGAATTGGGATTGTGAAACAGGGTCCAAAAAATTGAAGGTATATTTGAAGAAAATAGAGATATCTTCGGGTCCCCCCAAGAGGATTAAATGAATAGAAATCTTTGTGGAAACGCCAAGTGGACCACAAGAAAAGTTTACCCTCTTACACGAGAACTCTTGCATTAGAATTCAATCAAAAGTTCCAAAAAAATGTGGATCACTTTCTGCTACCTTCTCCAACGATAAGGAAATCACTGGAACCTCTCAAATTCCAAAACCAGAACGTTCATATTCAACTTGTGTTAACTTATTAAATTCTATGGTCCCCTGATACACCACATCCTATCTTCTGTATCCCGTATGGATAATTAATAATAGCACCAATAATATTAATAATTTCTATTTAAATTAATTTTATTTTTTGTAAATATTTGGAATATATATGAGTGTAATTATAATTTATTCTGACACAGCTGTGCCTATCATGTATGGCAGTATATATTAACATAAATTACATTTATCTTTTATAAAATTTAATATAATTATATTCATACCTACATTTTTTTAGAAATATATATTTATCTTTATTTTTTAAGAAAAAGAAATAACTATATGTTCAAAATAAATATATATATATAAATTAATATATATTTTAAAAAATATAAATATAATTATACTCGCCCTAAACAAGAAAAAAAAAACCATAAATTGTAATTTGCCTTTTAATGGTGAATTTGTAAGTTCAGTGTTGCAGAGCAATTAATTGCCTCTCTAGGCTGACTCGGAAGTACCCGCTAATTAAGGGTGCATTTTGGGGCCAACTTTGAGGAATAATGACTTTCAAATCATAAATTGGTTGTGCCAGGAGATGTCCTTCGTAATTAATTATTTTGCAATCCTTTTGAAAATACTAATTATAATTCGTGCCCAAAACAGCAATCAGAGTTCTTTTCTTTGTTTTGGTTTTTGACCACTGACCTGAACTAAAATTTTGAAATTCGCTTAAATCAGTCGCATTCGTAAGAACTGATTGTTGCCCTAATGTTGTATGAAAAGGTGTTTTGAAAGTTGAGTCAAATTGATCTCGAATCAAATGCAATGGTTTGGTCATTAATTATTATGTTATTTGATTTGATTTATTTAAAAAATTATATTTAAATAATAAAATTGATTTAAACAGTTTTGAATTAATATGAAGGAAAAAAAATTAAAAAAATTGATCAATTGTTTCTATTTTTAATTTTTTTAATTGAATTTATTTAATAAATTTATATATAACTAAAAATTAATAAATAAAAATTTTAATATTTAATTAATTAAAAATTTAATAATTTATTTATTTTTAAATTTTTTATATAAAATATAAATTGATATTTATAATATATATTAATTATTATTTAATTTTTAAATAATTTTATATAAATATATATTTATAACATTTGATTTCACATTAATTTAATTTGATCGTTGGCCTAATCTAATTTTCTCTATTCAATCTAATTTTTACAAGATTGACTTGGATCAACCATGCACTTTGGCTGTCAACATTGTGGCCAAGAAAAGAGACCCACGTGAATAGTTTTCTGCAGGGGACGTGGCTCTTAAGATGAGGTACAGAAATGAAACTGTAAGGGTTAGGGAAGTTAAATTTTTTAGAAAATAATTTTTTTAGTGTTTTAGGAAATATTTAAAATTATTTAATTAATTTTGAAAATTAAAAAATTTTATAAAATATTTTTCATATTTAAAGGAGATTTTTCTATCTTGTAAACAGTAATTTTTTTAAAAAATATTTTTTATTTTAATAATTAATGATTAATCGAAAAACATGTTTATCTATTATTTCTTATTAAATTATATTTTTTTATGTAATCTTTTTATAACCAATTCACTTTTCAAGTAATAAGTGGGAAATTTGGCATAACAAAATTTGAAGGATCAGGGAATTAATTTCTAAAATCTAGTGCTCAGCAATTAATGAGAACAATGTTTTGTTTTTCTGAAAAAATGATAGGATAAAGTTGACGTTCTCTTGGAACAATATTGAAAAACATCACAGATGGAAGGGCAATTCCAATGTTTTCCTAGATCACAAATACAAAGTCAATAATGAATCACATATAGTGTAATCCTAGCTGGGTTGTTCGATAAAGGCAATGCGTGATTGTGTACAGGTTTTTGTTTTTGATATTTTTTAGTAGTCAAACTTTGCTTTTGTCAATTTATGGTCACAAATTGATAATATTAAGTTTCACTAGGTATACCTATAGTTTTATGTAAATATAGTGTGACATTTTCAGGGTGCATATTATATATATATATATATATATATGTGAATGACCTAGAAGTTGGCAAAAATGTATCTTAAATAAATTTTGAAAAAAAATTATCCCTTTATTTTTAGATAATTATATTTAATATTTATAATTATTAATTTTTAACCATATTCAAATCTATTCATAAATAATAAAAAAATTACATCAACATAAGATATTTTTCTATAACTTTGAAAGGAATTTAAATGTTGTATTATATCAATGTGAGAATAAACATGCAAGGATTGTAATTATGTATTTTTTTATTTGTACTAGATAAATAAATCATATCAAAATAATTAAAGTATCTCAAAATAGGGAAAATAAAAAAATAATATACAAATTGAATCAGTAAAAAATTTCAATCACAAGACTTCTACACTATATTTTTTTTACAAAATTTTTTATCAAATCAAATATATGTTTTGTCTCAAATAACTCATAAAAATAATTTTATGTGTAATTTATTATTTATAAACAATTTAATGAATAGTTACAAACCTAAATAATTATAACTCTAAAATTAAAACAATATTTTTTTATTCTACCCTAATTTTATGATGACTTGTCAATGTTTCTTGGTGGACAAACAAATAATATCATACATGAGAAACAGGAAGATAAATAAGGAGAGGAAAACACGCACAAAAGAAAACGACTTGTAGCGGTAGCGAGAAAGGATTATGATCAACCACGATTACGATGCAAAGCCAACCATTTGTATTTATATAATATTGTGAGATCATTATTAATTAGACCTCAATATTGTGATGGTTTGGTTGTAGCTAGCTAGCGAGCAACAAACAAGCCAAGCGACCTTTTCAATATAACCATTAGTGAGAGCACGAGGCGTGACCCATGACCCCATATTGCTTTGAAATGTGAATTATTATATACCCTTGTCCACACTTACAAGCAAAAAATACATCCCTAATTAATTAGTTATACCATTTTCTTTTGATAAACAGAAAATTTAAAATTGTTATTAACCACTAAATTTCAATATTTTAATATATTATTAATTTATTTAAAAACTTACAATAATATTTATAAATTGTCTAAGGGGTTAATTAGTTAAATAATTTAAAAGAGACTCCAAATATTGGACTTCTTACTATTTATATACATAATTTCTTAATATATTATCTTACACTTACATATAAGATAAAATATATGTCAAATTATTTAAAAATGCATGTTCATGTGTGTGTGTGTATATATATATATAAGATTAATTTAATTTAAAAGATAGTACTTTAAAAATCAAATGAATATGATAAATAGTATGAGAAATGCAATTTTAAACTTAAAGGAATTTCTATCAAGATAATGGGGTCATGGGGACCATTATAGAATTGAGATGGTGTGGTAGGGGAGAAATTGATGAGAACGGGGGGAATCAAAGAAAGTGGCAACGCCATGGGTCGGCATACTTTGGAAATGACTGTTGGGTTAATTGGCATTATATTGACTTTGGATGCAAACAAGGGAAGCAGCTGCTATTGCCTTTCAAAGGTGAGGTGCCAATTCCAATATCTGCATAATTATTTATTTCTCTTCAACAAGACTTCCCCACTTTTAAGTTTTAGCTTCTTCTTTGCTGCTTCTTTCATATGGAGAAAAGGTTACTAGCTGAGGGAGAAAGATGATTGTCTCTTTCCTCCTTAACTTTACTCTTCTTGTTTTCTTCAATACAAGGTAAAAAAACAAAAATTAGATGCCCAACTTTATCATCCATTTAATTTATATTTATCTAAATTAGATTAATTTTTATGAAAATACCAAATGTAGTAATATATATTATTAGTGAAAAACCACAGTGTTAATGTTATTGCTGCATATTAATATATTAAAGAGAAATTTATTAGGTTTGTTTTCAGGAACAAAGCCACACATATATTTGTAGCGTCATCGAGTACGTTATTCAATTAGACCATTTTCGAGTAAACAAAAATTACAAAAACATCTTCCTCGTGTTTGAAAAACAAGTGGACCCACCTGACTATTATAAAATTTAAAAATATTACTCAGTTGAATGTTGAATTCGACTCACCAAATTGATTATATGACGCATATAGTTTACATGATCAATATTAGTACGTGTTGGTTAATATTATTTATATGTTGGCCCAAAATTCAAGTTGATTCTAGAAATTTGATCCATTGTCAAAAACAAATGGTGGGCAAAAGGGAACGCAGAGTTTCAACCATGAAAAAAATTCTCAGGCAGTCCAGAAGTAATGGTAATGGGATACTGGCATCGAAAACCAGCAATCTAGCCCTGCCTTTAACCTAGTAGAAACCTTATCTAGCTATTTACATTAAATGGTCTATTTTTAGAAGTTAAATTCAATAAATTAAGTGTATTAATCAAAGTGCCCCTCCCTGATTAGATAAGGTGAGAGGAGACGTATGAAAATGTGAATTTTCTTTCACTTTCTTTTCTTTCCCTTCCCCTGCGAATTACATAGCAACTATCTCTCCCTCTCTCTCTAGGAAAACGAGACCCATATTGTTAAGGTTCACGCGTCGGAGTCGAATAGAATCAAAGCCCAAAGAGCTCGCAAACAAACAATATAAATCACTCGAAGACTTGTGCAGTGCAGGTTACCTTAGGAAGCTGCATGTGAAAAGGTGTAAAACAAATTTTCTATCAACTTAAACTTATCCCTCTCTCTCTCTCTCTCTCTCTCTCTCCTCGTGCTGTTGGACGGAATAAGCAAAGGCATATCTTTCAAGTTTTTCGATTATTTTTGCAATGTAGATCGAGCAAGCACTTTCTATAATAGCTAGCTGGAGCTTTTACTTTAATTAGTTTTGGCTCCATTCCAAGGACTTGTACTAAAATTATTGGCGTGCATGACATGTTTGGTTCGAGTCATTTTCTGAATAACAAGATCAAATAACACTAAAGATTAGAACAACCCCTCCAAACACACATATATACATGTAAATGTAAGCATATAAACCAACCCTTACCTTCAACTCCTAAACATACAACACATCCTTATATTCCATGTGGAACTCTCGCTCCATATATATTCCATCTTTAGTGTTTTAAACCTTTTTTCTTCCGCTTTACTTTATTTAGGTTTCATTTACTTCGAATAAGAAGTAAGTCTTAAAGAAATTTTACAAAAAAAAAAAAAAATCTTATTTTTCATATTTTATCAATTAATAATCAATTAAATAGTATTTTTATTTGTTAATTAGATATATTTTCTATAAATCAAACCAATTTAAGCACGTCAAGCTAAAACAAATAAGAAAGAGATGATGGACCAAAATTCTGTGGATGCAGTTTGAGAAAAAGGAGAAATTGAAACGCATTAATTAAGCACAGATTGATTTCTAGTTCACACGAAGGTCTATGATCGAAAATCATTGACATTGGAGTAATCAAAATTTACCAAAGTAAGGAAGGGTTTCATCACATTTTTTCTGTACATTTGATCGTTGAGTGTAAAAGTCCAAACAGAGGAATAAATGCAAAGCATGAAGCAGCTTTCATCATCTCAGGACTTGGGAGCACCAAGGCGTCCCCCCTCACCCCCTCTGTCTTCTTGTATTTAGTGGGTCCTTGTTCAAAAGTTACTGCAAATTACTTTTTCAAAAAATTACGTTTTATTTTGTCCATTTATTCGTTCTTAAGTTACAAAATTTGAGGAATAAATAAAATCAATTAAAAAATACAATTTTATCAAATTATGTAATAAGTAAGAATGAGTAAAATTAATTAATATGATTTTAGTATCAAGAAACAAATTTAATCTCTTAGTAGGATAGATCTACTACAAGGAAAATTTCAAATGATTTTTTTTTTTGACAGTACAAAACAACCGTTTGTTTTAGTAGGATAGATCTACTAAAAGAAACAATTTATGTATTAAGTAAGAATGAATAAAATTAATAAATATAATTTTAGTATGAAGAAACAAATTTAATCTTTTAGTGGGGTAGATCTACTACAACGAAAATTTCAAATGATTTTTTTTTTTTTTTGACAGTACAAAACAACTGTTCTTGAAAAGGATTGAACGTCTCTTACACCCAAGTCTATGGCACGGCCACACGGACAGAGCACTGAAGTTTCGGGTGAAAAATTAGATTCACTTAGATTTGAATGAAAAGGTAATATTGACCGAGACAAACAATTTGTTTTTATTTTTTATTTTTTTGTATATAGAAATCTTGATTTTACAAAATTAAGCATCGGTAATATTGAAGTCAATTGGCTTACACTTTAATTTAAAGCTTGGGATGTTTGATTGTTGATGGGTAGCTAGGTACACCAGGCATGGGTTGTAATGATATCTTGTTTTGTTTGTTGATTTAATTTTGGAGATGGGTCAATTTTGGTGTGAAGCATAGATAATGGACATAGCTAGGCAGGCTCAGCTAACATCATAAAGAAAGGAGTCTCTCCCTGATGGCTAATATATAACACCATAATATGGGTTTCTGTCACTATTTTTCCTTTCCTTTGCCTCCACGTTGCTTTGTTGCCTCCTTTTTTTCACTTTCTTTCCTTATCTGTCACCGCCATAATTCATTGCTTTTTTAATAGTGGTATCTCATTTACGTTTTTCCCACTCATTATTATTATCATAAATAATTTAAATATATATATAAATATAAATCAAATATGAAAATATCTACAAATATATTTATATTATTAATATCACAATATTTAAATCATTCATTTTTGTTAGATCGTATTATTATAATAATCATATAATTGAAATAATGCTACTAAAATTTAGATGTTGATCTTGATTAAAGTATTGCTGTTTTGTGAACATATCCCCAATTCAAATCACTCCACTCCTGGGGTCTTCACCAACCTCAGAAGACAAATCCAATAAAATCATTTACAGTTTCATCCATTTGCCTTTGTATTTAGTATCAAAAATTGATATGACATAATGTAAGTATGATGTGTACACTCAGCACAAACCTTTATCCTTTTTCGAAGTTGTGTATGATTTCTTCAGCTTCAGAAGCATATATAATGCACCTTCTGATTTCAGTAACTTCAAAGTATCTTTTTTCTATGTTAAATTTTTTTTTTATGCCCTCCTGGATTCTCTCTAATTAACTAATACACTTACTAAAGCACTTCTTTCTCCCTCTTTTTATAATCCTCAATCACCACTTTACCCCTCACATATAATTATTTATTTTCAACCCAATCAATGAATTGTACTCTTATGAGTACTCTGCAATAATTTGATCAATTAAAAAAATATCTCACTCGTAACATTTTGATACTGATTGTTGTCTAAGATCCAATATTTATTTATTTATTATTTTATGTGGTCCTATCTCCTAAGACGTAATTAAAAATAACGAGAAAAAAATTGTTACTGAAATATTTTTCTTTTTTTTTTTTTTAAGAAAAGGGATCAAATTGTCTGTTCACATTGTATAAAATTTGAATTCAAAACCATCACATAATTTTATGATCTTGCGACATTTGTCTTGTACAATTACAACTTTTCTACACGTAGAAACATCTAACATAAAGGTTTTTCAAAGTAGATCACATGGATCTGACATAGTGACATAGCTCAATGGCACCTTCAATTCCCCCTCTTTTTTCGGCTAAAGTCATACACCTCAATTACAATTGAAAGCTACCAAAATCCGCAATACCTCCTCTTATTTAAATTATTTTAAAATCTGCAATACCTCCTTTTGTATTTTAAATCTGCATTAGTCACTTTCGCTGAAAATTTCAGAAAATTAACATATATTTATGAAATAAAAAATATAAACATAATTAAATTAAATTTAAAAGAGATAAATGTGATTATATTTTAAACGAAAAAAAAAAAAAGAGAACTATAAAGAGTCACAGTTTGAAAAACATATAAATCATACAGGGGCTAAACTTGTAGGACAAGTGAAGGTACACGACCCACTGATAGTCCCTAGTTAATTGGATCTACCTTGTCCTTTTTTAAACAACACAAAATTAATTAGGGCCCCAAACGCTTGTCCAATTTTCATGTATAGGTATCACATCTGTTTTTCAACCATTATTTATACAATACATGACAATAGAAATCAAGCATGTCATGTGCCTATCATGTGAGCTGGGACACATGGAAATGGAGTGCCCAAAACAACGGTACAAAATTTAGTACACTGTAAAAGATCTTTGGATCTAATCTTTGCCTCCCCTTGTTTTCTTTTCCCACTTTCCAAAATGCTTCCTATTATAATCTCAAACATTTTTGGATCTCTATTCTTTCCCGTACTTCATATTCCTTTCGGAGAAATTTTTTGTGCAATATTATAATCTCATAATTAAGTTATCACACTTTTAATTAATAATTTATAATTGGGTGAGATGGATTTAAAACTTAAATTTTCGATCATATGATAACTCTAATAGAAACAACCCTTAAATTTTATTTAATTGGTAAAATTAATTATTTTTAATTATTTATATCTTAAAGTTGATTTTTTCTAATGATCTTAAAAGGTTTGACAATTTTAAATATCATTGTAAACCCTAAAAAAATAGATATATGCCTTGAACTTAAACAATAAAGTGAACTATCCCGATATTAATTTTTAATTAACAAAAAGGATCATCGAAAAACATCCAAGAATTCATTAACTTCAGGTACGGTTTCTGCTTCTATGCCTTCTTTGTTACTGACTTGTATTTTGGCCAGCCAAACTGTGTATAACTTACCTAAGAATTTCTTTAATGAATTTAGATTTCTTTAAAGAAAATCAGTTTTGTTTGACGTTTCAATAATTTCACCAACCAAATTAGATGGTGGAGGGTTTTCTTTGGTTGTGAAGATAGTGAGGAGCTGAGCAGATATTAATGGGATATTGGAGTAATGAGAGGTTGATATAAATCTCTTTCTAAATCGCCTTTTACCAAATTTTGATAATGTCATTAGCTTTTGAAAATGGTGGATTAGGCCATATGCTTCAACTTCAAACTGGCTAAGCTATCTCAGCAACCATAATTACATTTTGGTGCGTTTTAAGTCACAGTGAACTGAGCCTGCATACCATTTGGAATTCTATATTTTAAGATAATCAAAACGCAATCATTTATATTATTGTGCTCACGTTTCAATTATGCTTAATCATATTGCTCTAATTAATTAAACTTTCTTAATTTATATTTTATATCACTCCCCACGACTCTTTCTTCAATCTCTCTCTATCTTTCCTTTTCAGGCATGCTCTGCGATTTAAGTCACATGCCCAAAAATGGAAATAACAAGTTAAAAGTGCATGGTATATGAGAAAATTGCACCTAGTGTCTATCTTATTATTACATAATATTCCATTAGTAGAGCACAATATAAACATTATCAAAAGACAATTTAGTCCATCCAAGAAAAATGATTATTTTTTTTTTTATAGAAAATTATTGGAGAAATAGAGGGAGAATCAGAACAACGGTGTCTGAATATTTCGAAGTTGAAGAAAATTTCTTGTGAGGCCATTACGCTTTAATTATACCGCGCGCCCAGCTTGAATTGTGCAAAAGGCATTTACGTGTGGATAAAGTACACCAACCAAATATTCAAAACTACAAAACGACGTCAGATCAATAATACCATACAGGCGCACAAACCATTTAATCAAAGCTCCAATTCCTGAAACCAAACGTTTGTTTGGTTGATGAAGTCAGCTTCAACCCATAGCCTGCTTTGATTGTGATTATTGAAAAGGATATATACTAATTTTTGGCACATAGAAACTAGAAGTGAACGATAAGTAATTAATTAATTGACTTAAAAACTCGTTTTCATATCATTTTAAGCTCTTGTATTTCTCAAAGTGCCTATCAAAGTTCAAAATTATTTCGAAGTCGGGTGTAATCTAAATAATAAGCTAAACCGGAAAAAATAGAACATAAATAAAAGAAGAGGAAAATATTATATGAGTATTCTAATTATTTTATCTTTATTATAAAAGAATTAAGGCTAATTAGTGCTTACAAGGAAAAAATATAAAAGCTAAGAAAACGAATGTTTTGGAAAGTTTTGAAAGATATTGAAGAGACGAGACGAAAGCAAACAAGAAGAAATGGCTCTAAATCAAACAATGTTTTGTTGGTGAAAATCATTTTGGCTTTTGAATATTATATTTAACCCTTTAAGTAGCGGGTTACGAGAGTGAAAGGGGCCGTACATGAGTATCCAATTGTTGATTACCCCATATGTTAAAGCATCTTGAGATCTAACCTCATATCTGCAAAAACTATAGTTGTAATAGAAAGTTTAACTTTAATTGTTTAGGAATGAGTATTTTAATATTGGGTTTGCTCAAAATCACAAAAATATAGGAAAATTAATATAAAAATATTATCTTTATTATTTAAATTTATGTATATATTTTTTTATCATTAAAATATTATTATATGAAAAATAATATTATATTTATTTATTTTATCTTATAAACTCTCGTATATATATTATAATTAAAATAACTCGACCTTAACTTAACAAATATTAAGTGTGTGGTTTATCCATTTAAATGTGCTAAATGTGTAACTCAAGCATTAATATAATTACAATTAATATTTCCCCTATCTTGTGTGCCTTGGGATAGGCATGCTTTTACGTGGAGGCTTGTGGTTTGAATTATGTATAGCTAAAGTTAAACCCAAATCACTATCCTTTAACTGTTTCTTTAATTAAAATATAAAGCCATTAGCAAAAGGTTAAAAGCAAAGAAAGAGCTTGGGATTGGATTCAACCAAGCCATTATTATGATTTCTATATGTTTGATTGAGCCGTTGTCATCAATTGGACTTGTGGAATAATACAGTTTGTGAAAGCTTAAATTGCGCTTGGAATTTCTTGTTTGGATTTAATTACCACATCGAATTAGAATCACTTATAAAACACGTCCTGAATGTGTTTTTTTATGGAATTGGATTTCCATGTAAATTTTCCAACTGCCTTCTTTGACTTAAATTCCTACAAACCCTAATTGCGCCGTGTCAATGAAGCATTAATTTTATTAAGCAATTTCTTAATTAAGGATAGTGATCATAATTGATGTTTGATAATTAAGCCAGCCACTCTCTTTTGAATATATGTTTCTGAGGACATTTTTAAACTGTTCAAGAATTTAAGGGTATTATATGGTAGGGACCATATAATATAATGAGGTCTTATTAATTATTGATTATACTTTTTTTTTTAACTCATTTGGGTTATTATCTGCTCAGGCTTGCCTTCCTCTAATTTGTCATTTTCATCTACCAAAGATGATGGGCTTAGGTAATAATAATGATAATTGCTACACCTCCCATTCTATAAAATAAAAGAAAATTAAACAAATTTATTAGAAGAGAAGTCAGAATTAATTTGGTTCAACAAAGTTGCCCCATAATTGGGTTTCTTCTCAAAGTGTTGAGAAAGGTTTAGTTAGCACACAAATTGACTTATTTAATAAGTAGGTGGCTAATTTAGTGCCATTTTAGAAGTTCACTATCAATCTTGAAGAAGACATGGGCGACAACAATTCAATAATTGGCTGCTTATCATACTTATCACTTTGAAATTAATATATAATTTGAAAATGGTTAGTCCGTTTGAATATTACTTCTCAACCTCCATAGTTTTTATACTACAGTGAATAACATTTCATAGAAAGTAAAATTAATATTTTTTTAAATGATAATAAAAGTGACTTATTCATTATACGCATATATATATAAAAAAATCGAAATATTCGGAATTGTAACAGAAGATGGAGCTTTGAACAAAACATCAAATATCATTTAAAAAAAAAAAATTCATCGTAAAATTAATATTACCGATGTATGATGTATTGTTGTTTCTGGATTTAGTCTGCAAGATTGTTCAACAATTGAATGGCTGACTAGTGATGAGTTACATTGATATATATAGACCAAATAGAAAACATAAACGTAGAAAAAAAAAATTGTGATACTGACAAATTTGGCATGTTCAATAGAATTGAAAGAAACCCCTCTTCTATATTTGTTTTCTCTGTTATCTAAAACGGGGAATTATCTACTCCTTTTCTTTTTTGGCTAAAAATTGTGCGGCTATCTTTTATCTATTATGTGTTTTAGCACATGTAGATTAAATTAAATATAATTTTAGAAGATTTTTTCTCCCCAAAAAAAATGAAAATTCCTTGTTCATTTGGCTGTGTCAAATTAATTATATTTCAATTGTCAGAAAAACCTTACCAATTTATTAGTGAATTAAAAAATATATTATAACATTATAAATGACAGAATCAAGTATCCATAAGTGAGAAAACTAATAAAAAATATTCCAAATTCATGCTATTTTGGAATGCTTGAGTATTGTTGTAGTGCCACTAAATTCCTTGTAAAAGGAAAACAAAGCTTTTAATTGTTGGTGTAGAGTACACATCAAGATCACACAAATCAGAGGCTCAATTTCACAGCCGGCTAATAATAATAATAAGATTTAAAGGACATCCTTACGAATCAACCACTATAACATGATATTTAACACTTAAAATTTTACAAGATTTTGCAAAATCATGTGGCCCCTCCCACATCCACTTGACAGCCAAAGATGAACAGTGTTTTTTTTTTTGGGGGGTGAAAGTGAAAGCTTTCATAACACTGTTTGAACCCAAAAAACCAGTGGCATGGAAATGGCATCAATCACAACACTAAGTTAACAGTGGCAATACACAATGATAGTGAAAGTCAGCATGATTCTTGGCTTCTTTGTTAGAAAGAGGAATATGTAACCAAACCATTCCAGAAAATGATGCTCTTTTTCTTCTCAATCACATCTCTACATTAACAGTTATTAAATAAAAAATGATCTCATTGGGAAATCACCATTTACATGTGATATTCTTAGCTTTTCTTCTATCCTTGTCGGCAACAAAAAAACTTGATCAGAGTTGAATTTTCAACAGTTCCAGATGGAGGGCATGTGAGATTCCAAGTCCTAGAGAAAGAATTAATGGTTATTGTTATTGGGATTAAATAATGTAATTTGTCATGTTATCAATGTTATTTAGATATAAATTATTGTTATTGACGATTTTTCAAAAGGCAGAAATCTGATTAAGTTGATTATCAGATGAGAATTTCCCCACTTTTGTTGCGGTTATTTTTTTATTGTTAGTTTCTTTTCTCTCTGGTGGGCTACAGTCTGCGATGAATTAAAATCTTACTACAGAGAATCATTATTAGGAGCAATATATTGATAGAGAGAACATTGGCAATGATAATGGGTTTGATAAAATAGCATAGTCTCTTCAATAAAGTTGACATTGAGATGAGTAGAGCCATTGAAACTTAAAAAAGTAGTATTATTGACAGCCTTGTTTCATGGGGGGAAAATGGCCTCGAAAGTTTCATACCCACCAAGAAAGTTAAATAGTTGTGGATGGAGAGGCTTCTAGTTGTAGGAGAATAAAGCTAGAAAAGCACTTCTCCATTAAGAAACCCACAGAGCTTCATGGATGCCAGAAAGCACTTCCTATCATTTGTGTGTCTTAATGGCATAGTCTAGGATGTAGGAATTAACGAGTCATTTTGAAGTGAGTAGCCTTTAATTTAAAGCTAAATAAAGTATTAGAAAAGATTGATAATTTTAATTCATTTAGTTTTATTCACTGCATACTTAATATAATGTAATCTGATTGAATTTTATTTAAATTCTATTGAATACATAATAAATAAATTGAGCAAATTAAAAATCAAAATGGATATGATTAAATTAAAATTACTTATTAAGAGAGATTTTTATATAAATAATGCCGAACACGTAAGAGAACGAGAAATGCAAGATTGATACACAAGCATTGTTAATCCAACCACACAATTTTTGTGAAATTCCTAACAAAATAGATTGCCCACTAGACAAAACTAACATTCATTAAAAAATGTTGCATGCGTATTAAAAATACATTCAAGTGGGTTGCCACTTATAAGGACTTAAGTAACTCACTCATATTCAGTCATGCTTCGTTCGTTTCGGTGTATTTCTTACCATAAGTCCATAAATCAAAGATTTTACCTCCTTTTTTCCCCACCGGATGCGTTTGGTTGCCGGCAAAACAAAGATATAAAGAAAGAAAATTGATTTAAGAGAGAGCACATATTCCAATGGGTTTCTTCAATTCAAAGGCGGTGAACAAGTAGCGTAGGAATACGTACGGCCAGCTTTCATCATCATCATCTGCCATTGACCCACTCCATTTTCGGACAGCTAGTAGGCAGCTTTCGTCTATTCTATTCAAAAGTCAAATGTTGAGAAGTCAGATCTCAAAGAGCCATTGAAGGGGCCATTGACTGATGGAAATTACTGTCTCAAGGTTTCAACTTTTAAACGACCCGCAATGTTGTTCATTATACGTGCTTAAGCTTTGCCATTGACCACAATCAAATCTAGACCTCAACAACTAATTCCCAGCAAAAACCAAAAACATGAATTAGTATTATTTGCTGGAAAAAAAATGTCATGACAATGATGCACAACTCTTGGTCAAGAAATTGGCCAGAGGGATGAGAACCAACCCCACATCATGTAAAGCACCGGCTGCGCAATAGCAAGCCACTTGGTTGAGCATGAGTTTTGCATCCAATACAACCCTAAAGACAATTGCGTAGTTACTCAGCTGATAACACCCTGTCAGAAGCTTCAGTGGCAAATAATGTACATTCACTGTATAAATGGTGCATAAAACAAAGAACTGAAATATGCACAGAATTTTTTCCAAACAAATGAGGCAATAAGATCCTAACTCTCTCTAATGATGCAATAAAGATATAACATCTAGATAACTAGGATTCTTCAGAAGCTAAAACCCTAATTCATAAGGGTTCTTGCCTCATAGCTCCTCTACATGCTCAAGGGAGGAAAAGTGTTTGTCTATGGTGTCTAGAGTTGCTTGATCAATTTCAGTGGTTCCAACCAATTTTGGAAAAGAATAATCCAATGGTTTTAATGGTGTTGAATCACATGCAGCAATCTGATTTTTATGCGTTTCAGTATCATCAACTTCTATATCCTTGGAGCCTTTGTCCAAATTTAAGAGTTTGGACTTTATCTCCAGGCATGATCTCAAATCCTCCTCATTTCGGGCTTTATTCAGTTTATCAATAAGATCACTAAAAGCAGATAACTTTTCAGTCCTCCAATTTTTTGCCCTTTTTGAAGTTTTATTAGGATCCTCATCACTTGGTTCTTTAATGTCACTATCAAGTGCAGACACCTGAAGCTTCTTTAACCCCTCATCGACAATTTGTTGTATTCTCATTCTGACACTCTCACTTCTTCTAGAGATTGATCTTAGCTGCAATCTAAGGCCTGGAATCATCATTTCACCATTGCCCTCCAGGGAAGTGGAATCAGATTCTAATGCAGAGGATTGATCATCATCCACAGATTTTGTAGATAAGACTTCTTCCAGTAACTCCACATTCTGCATGTATCGATCAAAAGCTTCATTTTCCACTTCGATGTTTCTCTCCTTGTATTCCTTTAACTTAGAAAATCTCCATTCATTGATAGCTGCAGCATCCTGTAAAGACTTCCTACATAAGTACTTCCACAATATCAGGCTACCCAAAACAAGTTATTCTTTAAAAATATGTTTATGATATATACCTTTCTAGATAGTGGCTTCTTTGACCGAAGTGAAATGTGCAGGTTATTAAACTGGGCAAAACTGTTGGAAAGTTGTCGGAGTGATGCAACTCTACTTGAACTTCTGAAGTACATAACAATTAAAAAAAGAACAAAATAGATACATACTCCATTCAGACTTCAGAACAAGAAAAGGAATAACCCGAATCATGCTTCAAATACTGATTCTATAATTAGAGAACTGAAGATTGGAAAAAATTAGATCTCTAGAAATAGGGGTCACTAAACCATATTATCTAGAATCATAAGGGATAATGAAAAAAGCAGTACAAGAATGCTATGATGCAAAAGAGCAACTAGTAGACATAATTGGACATACAGCGAAAGAAATAAAAGGATATAAACTAATTAACTAAGCTCTGATGCCAGCAACCTCTAGCAGTAAACTCTAAGTCATGTTATTAGACACGGTTAAGGCACCATGGACACAGAAAAATTTGCAATGCCACCATGCAGGAAAAGAAAAACCTTGCTCCACCATTTTTAAACTTTAACATTTCTTTTGCACTTTTTCACTTAGCCTAAATGCTTGAGAATTGAAAATTATAAAGATAAACAGGATCCACAATTAGGGAGGTTACTGCTCATCACTTACGTCAATGAGGATGGTTCAGAGGATTGCTGATCAAGTGGAGCAGCACCAGAAGATTGTGTCTTGTCTTGAAAAGTTGAATTTCCTTTCAACACTGTAATTACCACGAGTTAAGACAGAGTGGTGGAAAACGGAAAGCAGCATATTATTGCATTGGTTTTTATAATTCAAAACAAACGGATCATTACAACTGAGTACATTACTAGCATTAGACATCACAGCCTTGCACACAACATAGATGCTTGATCAATAATAGCAAATTTTTTGGTAAAGAAGAAATGCCTCTCTATTCTAGTCATCATTATGGTAAAATGACCAACATCTTTCAACCTAGATATCATAGGTAAGCCATATCCCTTCCCCCCCCCCCAAAAAAAAAAAAAAAAACTCACTGTTATCAACATCACTACAGTCTAACTTTCTCCAAAACACAAGAACATAGGAATACATCTCTGACCAAAAAATGTACAGTTTAGGGGCAACCAAGAGAATAACAAAATTAGCAGGGAACTGCAGATAAAAGGGAAAGAGTTACTGCCTGAGGCAATTACAAAATCAGAAAAACCATGTTTGAGGAAGAGTGATATTTTCAAAGTTAACACACCATGAATATGACATGGATTTTGGTTTCTCGAACAGCAACTCTTGCATTGTTCATATGGACACCTGCAAGATCATTTGAAGTCATCAAAACACCATAGAAAAATGAGGCACAATTTCAACATATAATATGACCTTTATAATGTCCTCAATGTTTTCCTTTTCCAAAATTTAGAGACTCAGGAGCTATAATTATTGAGCAGGCAACAAGACTTCCAGCTTTATTTAAGAAAGACTCACCAAAAGTAACAGAGAGAGTGAGAAGGAGAGAGAAACGCTACAGATATGCATGTCACATCTAGCCCATATTCAATTTAGTGTGTCTTTAACGAAAGCATTGTTAGGATATGTAACTAACTTCCCAGTAATTTTTCTCCCATTGTCCAGAAACATTTTTATATCAAACATTAGACAGGGAGGGAACCAAAAGCCCTAAGCATATATACCCAAGAAATAACATTCGTCAAAGACCCAGAAACTTTCTGCTATATTTACAGCTGTTCTGAGAGACTTGAGAATTCATTGATTTGCTTAAAAGCTCACCAAAATCAAACAACTTCAATGAAAAACAATGATTGATCCCTAATGAGTAAACTTTGATACCAAAGATCAACTAAGGATGCAATATTAGCCCAATCCTTCTTTAATGTCTATTGTATATACGTTCCTGTTTGGAGAATGCATTATATCTGTTAAAATTCAGAGGTCAGTTAAAAAGGATTGTTGCTTACGTTTTAATCATTCTGATGGCTAGAGCTTTCAGCGTAATAGCATACAAATTTTAGCTGCTTGACAGAGACCACCTTTATATTCATCTTCCACGAACCTATGTTCTATTTTCCACTTCATTATGCACCATTTCTCACTACTGGACTGCCAATTCTGCTCTTTTTTTTTTTTTTTTTTTTGGTAAAGTTACTCAAACCTATAGCGCAATTCAGCGCGAAAAGTACAGACGAAGCATACACGGAGCTAAGCCTAATTTTTGTTGACAGCTAAGAACAACAAGTAATACCATCATCCAAATTAATTAAAAAAATCTGAAAAAAGTTATTAGAAATAGGCATGGAAATAGAGAATAGGGTTTACCTGGAGCGAGCAACATTGCCGCACTGTTTGCACTTGGGCTTGTTTTGCCCACGTTGGGATTTTGGGGGTGTGTCCGTGCGATTCCCCAAGTTTATAGCTGCAGCGAGGGTTGTTGGCTTTGGGGCGGCAGCCATTGCCGAATTGGTGTTGTTATTGTTTAAGGCCGGCGAAGCAGCCGCCATCATACGAAACGCAGAGCTCTGTTATTGGACGGCAGTTTCAGAAAGAGGGAAATTGAAGTTTCAGCTGAACCAAGAAGTGCCGATTACAAATTCGCTAGCGGGAAAAGACCGAGGCGGAAGGGATGAAGATGGTTGCTCGGTTCAAAGTTTAGACACCGGAGACGACTAGCTTAGGGATCTAAACGACAATAGCAGACGTTCTATTGGGCTTCGCTGTCATTACCGTTGTTTCAAAAAAGAAGTAAATGGGCCAACCCCTGTTGGTATTGGTAATGGGCTGGATTTATAGATGAGGCTTTTTTAGTGTAAACACATACTTGAGCACATGAACAAAATTTTCGAAAAACAAAAGTTACCATTTTATGCAGAAATTTTTGTGATTAAAAAAATATTTAACAATTTTATATTAATTAAAATTTGAGTTTAAATTTAATTTAATATTAGTATAAATTATGCTAGCACTAAATAAAGAAGATGACACTTTATTGAAAAAATAACAATAACTAAGAATTTTTAGATATAATAAGAGAATTTTAATTAATTTTCAAAGGCGCTACAATATATGAATAGATGATAATATAAAATTAACTTATATTAAGTGATAATAAATATTTGAAATACTTTACTTATAATCAGATATTAAAAAAAAAACTATTGATAAAAGTTTTTGTAGGGATAATATATAATAGTAAAATATATAAATTCTTATTAAAAATAAATATGTAAGTTAGAATAGAATATTATTTTTCTTCTCATATGAGGAATAGATTAAATTTTTAAATGCTGTTTTAATTAAAAATGATTGCCTTGACACACACATTTTGTTGACAGAGAAATTTGACTCTGTAAAATTCCTGTCAACTGAGATCAATTTTTGAACCTCAAACTGCTTTTAGGTTAACACAATGAGAAGTGAGGAAGATAATGAAGACGGTAAAGAGGAAGAATAGCAATGGCATGCAATATTTTTAACGTAGTTTAGTTAAAACTAAGTAGTACTGGTCCATACGTCCACGGTAACTTTTATTAATCTGAAAAAGATTCTATATAGTTTTAATATAGCTGTTTTTTTTAGCTTAGTTTATAAGGATCCTCCTCCTCCTATTTATAGAGGCTGGGAGGTTACAAATGTAATTTTACATACTGTAAATAAGTTTCATTAAATATTTAATATACAAGATAATATAATCTTCTGCAAATCGACTTCTGCAGGTTACTTTCTGTGGGGTGGGTCCATGTCTGTGGGTTGATGTAAGCCTGTCTGGTGTTCTGTCTCGTTGAGCCTTTGGCTAGGCAGTGAGTTGCATTTTGCAATTTGTTCCCGGCTCGGGGTCGTTACTAGCCTTCGACTAGTGAAGTCGGGCTCACGCTTAGCGAGGTAAGCTCAAGTGAAATAGTTTGCTTCTTGACAAGCTGGATCTTTAGTTTTGTTCCATCTCGACCTTGCAATTAGCAAGGCGGTGCCTACAGGGCAAACTTAGTGAACTGGATCTCTTTTGCTTAGACTTAGCTTCCATTAAGCTTCTACTGGCCCACTTTGTGAGACTGAATTTTACTCATAACATAAGTCCCCCAACTCTCAGTTTGCTTCACGAATTGAGAGTTATAATTTTTCTAAGCAGTCAAAGTCTTTGCTCTGTTGCGGTGCCATTTCAGACTTCAATTCTTTCATTTCATCTACTTTAGGCTATACCTCCTACTGTACATAATCTATGGTCGTTGGCGTTGCAGCCTTGTTTTTTCTGAATCATTCGATCTGGAATAGTCAATTATCCTTTGGGTCCTTTACTAAACCCAGACTAGTTTATAAAGCCTGAGAAGCTCTTCTTGCTTCTTCGTGGAATAGCCTGATAGATGCTTTAGTTAAGCCTCTCATGTTTCTGATAATTCGACTTTCAGTGAAGCACTTTGAGGTGTACATGGTCTGCTGCAGTATATTAGGAGGCGTGAATGGCCTGTTGCACATGACTTCCTTGCATAACTCTTCTTGCTAGTTGCTAAGAAGTCTTGTGTAGATCTTAGATTACTTCCTCATAGTTCTACTATGAGATTCAGCCTTGCCAGCTAGACTCTCAAGCATTTTTTGAATTGCTTTGGGCACAAGTAAAGAAAAGAATCACTGGTTGAGGAGTGTTATAAGAAGAAGAAGAAGATTGAGGAGCAGTCGTACTTGTTAATCCTCCGGTCGGTTGGAGTTCGCCTCTTGAAGGCCGACCATAGGCTTTATGCTTTAACTTTGTATTTCCAATCTTTTGATGTAAAGTTACCTCATTAAATGAGGATTTTTAATGAATGAGTTTTCTTTGTAATTCTTGAGTGTTATACTGGACATTTTGTATATTACAGATGATAACATATACTCCTATAAATCACAGTTGAATAAGATATTTAAATGGCCAATTAGTCATATTCAGTTAATAATAAATCTTGGCATCTGAGTGCCCTTATAGTTAATAAGTAATATTTAGGCAGGTCATATGTAAGCTGCACCTAGAAAAAGCGGTCGCATGCAAGCTGTGAACTTTTGGTCGTATGAGAGCTGTGCCTTATCGATTATGCCACAACAATCTTGTTAGGCGGTATAATTTTAACTCTGCCAGCAATCTTGTTGCTTTGGCTGGTAATCGGATTTATTCTAGCACCCTCATGGCTTAGTGAGCTCATAGTTTTTTACTGGATTTGAGTGTTTAATAGTGCCTTCACACTTCAGTGAGCTTGTAGCTCTTTGCTGGATTTTGAGTGTTTAATAGTAACTCTACACCTTAGCTATTTCCTAGATTTTAAGTGTTTAATAGTGTCTTCGCACCTCAATGAGCTCATAGCTCTTTGTTGGATTTTGAGTATTTAATAGTGCCTCCGCACCTGAACTGCTTGCTAGATTTTGAGTGTTTAATAGTGCCTCCGCACCTCAGCTGTTTGTTGGATTTTGAGTGTTTAATAGTGCCTTTGCACCTCAGCTCTTTGCTGGATTTTGCATAGAATAGCTTTCTTTTTATACAGCATTCTGCTAGGGGTATTCAGGCAAAATTTCAATACTTTTATTAATTCCAATATAGCATTACAGGATCAAAATATGGTTCTGACAGAAGGCTTTGGCTCTTGATCAGTGATTTGTCGAGACTGTTGAGCTTGCCACTCTAATGATCTCACCACATAATCTTGTAGTCGACCTTTCCTGATTAGATTTTCTATGGCATCCTTCAGAGCCCAACATTCTGAGGTATTGTGCCCAATCTCATTATGGTAGGCACAGTATCTTTATTGCTCCTGAATTTGCTAGGAGTCCAGAGAGGCTTGGGCTTTCTAAAATCTTCCCTATCTCGTTCTGCTATAAAGATCCTGTCTTGCGTATTGGATAGAACACTATAGCTTTCATAGCAACCTTAAGGCTGAGGTCACTCTGCCTTACCTTTTTTCGTAGGCCAGCTACTGGGACTACAACCTTGGTCTTTATCGCTCCTCCTTTTGCTTTAGGGGTGACTGCTTCGCTCTTATGCTTGGGTTCCTCTGTGCTGAAGGTTTCTTCCCATCTAATTTGCTTGGTAGCTTACTCATAGAATTCAGAGAGATCTCGCACCGGGGACTTGTACAAACTTTTGTACAGTTTTCTATCTTTGCAGAGTCCTGTGGAGATCACTGTTAGGATATTCTCCTTTGAACAATTTTCTATAGAATTAGCCTTTTGCCTAAATTTGACTATGTAATCTTTTAGCGATTCATTCTTTCATTGAAAAATTATGGTAAGGTGACAGGGAGGCGCGAGCTGCCTTTTCAAAGCTTGCTATTGATCAATGAATTTCCTTTGGCACTTTTCCTATCTATTGACACTGTGAGCTAGAAGACTTCTGAACCGTGCTCGAGGTATGCCTCCCAATGTGGCGGGGAAGACGTGACATTTGACTAGAGAGTCAGTTGTTTGAAGGTCAAACTAGACATTGAACATATCTAGATGGTCACAAGGATCGCTATTTTCATTGTACAACAGAATTGTGGGCACTTTAAGTTTCTATGGGAGGGGTTGCATCTCGATCTCCAAGAGAATGACAAGCTCTCCTCATTGCGAGTTTGCTCATTTTGAGCTCGGGGGTGCTCTTTTAGCCGCTTTAGCCTTTCTAGCACTTCCCTCATTATCGGGTCCTGCATTTCGAATTGTAGATCAAAGGATTGCTGATTCTTCTTCCCCTTTTGGCTAGTCTTATTCGAGCTTTTGGCTCATTGCGAGCTCCTAGATCGTTGGTTGTCCGATCCTCATGAGTCTCCTTCTGGGCTTCTTCACGTAGTTGTTGGAGCTACACCGCGATCTCTTCTTGCCTTTGTGTACCCTAGGCTTATTCCTGTGCTAGCGTTTTGATAGCTTCAACCAACTCTTTTACCATGTTACCAAGCATTGGCTAGGGTTGGCAAGACGTTTGTGCCTTTTTGGTTTCAGGGGCAGCAGTATGCTGGCGATGAGTTTCGGCAGTGAGAGTGTCTACCTACTGAACAACTGGAGTGTTTGAACTTCTGGTGATTTTTTCTCTTACTATTGTAACAATACAGAATCAGGAAATCTGAAAGTAGATGAGCCCTCTTTTTAGCGCCAAAATATTGACAGAGAAATCTGGTTCTGCCAAATTCATGTTAATTGAGATTAGTTCTTGAACCTCAAACTGCTTTCAGGTTAACACAACGAAAGGTGAGGAAGATAATGAAGACGGTGAAGAGGAAGAATAGCAATGGCATGCAATATTTTTAATGTGGTTAAGCTAAAATCAGGTAGTACTGGTCCCTAAGTCCACGGTAACTTTTATTAATCTGAAGGAAATTGTACAGAGCTTTAGTATAGCTGTTTTTTTAGCCTAGCTTACAAGGATTCTCCTCCTCCTATTTATAGAGGTTAAGAGGTTACAAATGTAATTTTATATGCTATAAATAAGTTATATTAAGTATTTAATGTACAAGACAATATAATCTCCTGCAAATTGGCTTTTGTAAGCTACTTTCTGTGGGGTGGGTCCCTTATTTGTGGGTTGATGTAAGCCTGTCTGGTGTTTTGTCTCGTTGAGCCTTTGGTTGGGCAGCGAGTTGCATTTCGCGAGCTATTCCCAGCTCAGGGTCGTTACTGGCCTTCGACTAATGAAGTCGGGCTTGGGCTTGGTGAGGTGAGCTCGAGCGAAGTAATTCGCTTCCTGACGAGCTAGATCTTTAGTTTTGTTCCATCTCGACCTTACGATTAGTGAGGTGGTGCCTACCGGGCAAACTTAGGAATTGGACCTATTTTGCTTGGACTTAGGTTCCATTGGGCTTCTACTGGCTAGCTTTGCTAGACTGAATTTTACCCATAACACATTTTTTCTTATACGAGTCTATGCAATGAAAAGAGAAAAATTTTGTAATTCTTATATATTTTTTAACTTTTTAAAAATTAAGAGATAAAAAATTAATATATCAAATTTTAATTAACCTCTTATAATCAAATTATTAATATTATCTATATTTTAAATTTTATAATTTAAGATTTAATTTTTTTTAAATTTTAATATTTACTTATTTTTTTCACTTGCGGAGCATTAATAGAAAAATTTTAGAATAAAAAATAAATCCTAATTTATCTTTTGAAATTAAATATCTATGATTACATTTATTATAAATTTTTAATTTTAATTTTTTATTAAAATTTTATTATTTATTTATCTTTATTTTTTCTATAAATTTTTAAAATTGTTTGACAGAAAATAAAAAATAAATATTAATTAATATTTAAAAATTATAATCTAGTGTTTGTTTTGTTTCGATGACTTTAATAAGGTTACAATGCTTGGATGAATGATAGTTAAAAATTAATTTAGACCGAATGATAATGGATCATTTGAACAACTTTACATATAATCAGATATTAAAAAAATTAAAAATTATTAATAAAATTTTTTGCAGGGATAATAAATAATAGTTAAATATATAATTTCTTATTAAAATAAATAAGTAAATTATACTAGAATATTGTGAGTATCGGTTAAATTTTTAAATGCTGTTTTTAATTAAAAATGAGTGGCTTGACACACGCACTTTTTCACATACGAATCTACATAATGAAAAGAGAAATTTTTTGGAGTTTTTACCATTACCCTTTGTCTACCTTTTTAAGGATTTTAATTTTATATTATCTGTGTCCGTTTTTCTAATAAAAGAGATCCTCTCGAATGCTTTATGTCAATCTTATTTTAATAGCATTATGTTATCTTTATTTCTGATAACACTACATCAATATTGTAATATTGAATTTAGATTTTTTGTTTGTTCGTTTGTTTATTTATATATTTATTTTGTTGACTTTCTAAAAATTAAGAGATAAAAAATTAATATATCAAATTTTAATTAATTTCCCATAATCAAGTTACTATTTGTTGACAGTGGAATTTGGTAAACCCAAATTCTGTCAACCAGAAAAGTTCTTGAAATCCCAAAATATGATTCCGGTTGATGTGATGATGAGAGTGAAGGAAGAAGAGGAAGAATAGAGAGAGGATAGCGAGAGTTTTTAACATAGTTTGACTAAAGTCGATTGTCGACCTATACGTCCACGGTAATATTATTTCAAGGAACAAGTTTACAAAGTATGAAATTTTTTATAGAGATCATATAAGTTGATTTTCTCTGTCTAAGTTACTCTATAGGTCTAAAATTGGTCTCTCTTGTACAATGATCTCATCTTCTATTTATAGTTGTAATCCAAAAAAGGAAAGAATAATAATAAAATAATTTCAAGTAGACTCCTGCAAATTGTTATCTTTAAGTTAGCCATACAAGTTGGTCCCGTTCTCAGGTTTAACCAAAGTGTGCTTTCTAGAAGATAGCTGAGGTGGCATGTTTTGACCAATGGGCTGGAACTCGTTGTCAATTGAACTGGAGCCACCGCCTTGACCTTTGTTCTGTGATTTGAGCTCGCGGTTGCTGATTTGGTTCCTTTGTTCAGTGACTTCAGTCTTTGGATGAGTTGGGCCTTATCCAGTTGGATTCATCTATTGGGCTTTTGCCAACCCATTTGCATAGATATGAAAAACCCACAACATTAGCCCCCAAGCTCTCAGTTCGCACTGTGGATTGGGAGCTGAAGTTTACTGACAAAAATTGATGATTGTAATTTATAGTACTGTCATTCAGACTTCTTGTCTTACTGCTTTATCTGCACCAGCCTATGCATTTAATGTGCATGTTTTATAGCCGTTGGCATGGCAGCCTTACTTTTTTACTGGACTATCTGATCAAGAGCAGTTGGTTGGTTTTTGGATTTATCAGTGAAGCTAGACTAGTCTATATAAGGTGCGGAGGACCTTCTTCCCCTTTTTCATAGGATGTTCTAATGGGTGCATTGGTTGAGTCCTCCATGTTTCTTATGATCTGGATCTTTGATGAATTGCTACAAAGCATGTATGGCCTGTTGTATAGGAAGTTTCCATGAATGATTCCTCTCTGAGGATTCTGGAAAGCTTTGTTACAATTTTCATAACCTCCTTATGGTTATGCTGTTGAATTCAGCCCTTCCAGCTATGTTCTTTTACCTCCTTGCACGATGAGTTAACCGTCTTAATTTTTCCAAGTACCTTAGGGCAATGAGGCTGAGGGTGGAGCTTTTAGCTGAGGAGGATGAGGAAAAGCTTAAGCAGTCAGTTTGCTCATTGATCCTCTAGCTTACCATGGTTCAATTCTTTGAAGCCAACCTTCCTTTTAGGATATGATAGCTGTAGGCCTATTTTGACTTGTATTTCTTGAATCTTCATATGTAAATTCATCTCGTTGAATGAGCCTTTTAATGAATAAGCTTTTTCATGATTCTCATGTGTGATGTTGGATGTTTTGTATACCACAAAAGATAATATATAGGTTGACATAAATTCCTATAAATCACAGCTAAATAAAGTATTAGTTAAATTGAATGACCAATCGGTCACATTAATTCATCTTAGTTAGCAATGAATTCGAGTATTGGAGTGCCTCAGCTATTGATGAGTATGAGCAATGGAGTATCTCAGTTGGTAATGAGTTTAGTGCTAGATAGGTTGTATGAAAGTTGTGCCTCAAGGTAGTAAGTCACATGAATGTGATGACAAGCAGTAGGTCGCATGATACCTGTGCCTCAGAATAATAGGTTACATGAGAGCTGCGCCACAAAATAATAGGTTGTATGAGAGTTACACCTTTAATCATTAGGTCGTATGAGAGCTGCACCTTAGAATAATAGGTTGCATGAGAGTGCGCCTTAGAGTAGTAGGTCACATGCATGCGGTGCCTGAGAATTGGTTGTATGCATGCGATGCCTAAGTAATAAATCATGTCACAGTTATCATGTTGCTTAGTGGGTTGTGCCATAACAATCTTGTCGCTCAGTGGGCCATTCTATAATAATTTTTTTGCTCAGTAGGTTGTATGAATGTGCCTCTATTGCTCAGGCGGGCTATATGAATATGACTTTACCAGCAATCTTATTGCTCAGGCAGGTTGCAAGAATGTACCCTTAGCTAGTAATCTTGTTGCTCAGGTAGGCAATTAATTTTGTGGGGTGAGAGATCATTGCTGAATTAGAAGGGCAAGAGCTTGCTTCCAAATTAGAAGGGCGAGTGCTCAAAAGACAAGAGCTCACTTCTAGAGTAGAAGAGCAAGAGCTTGTTTTCGGAGTAGAAGGGCAAGAGCTCACTTTCAGAGTGGAAGTGCAAAAGCTCGCTATGGCTTTGTCAATTCTAAGAATAGCTCATTTCCTGTAAAACACATTATTGAAAATTTATTTAAAGATTAATAGACAAAGATTTAAGATACTTTCATTAGTTTTCGGGTAACATCATAAAATTAAAATATAGTCCTAATTGTGAGTGTCTGCTCTTGATCAGGAGCCTGTTAGGATTGCTAAGGTTGCTATTCCATAGGTTACATCACATAGTTTCCCAATTGACCTTTTCTGATCAGATCTTCAATCGCATCTTTAAGTGCTTGACATTCCGAGGTATTATGTTCAGTCATTCTAAAATGCACAGAACTTGTCCATATTCCTGAACTTGTTGGGGGGGTTTATGGGATTAGGCTTCCCGAAGTTCTCCATATCTTTTTCTATTGCAAAGATGTTATCCTGAGCATCTGACAGGACGTTGTAGCTTTCATGGTGAGCTTGTTATTGAGGTCGCTCGTTTCTAGCCTTTAACAGCCTGTTTATTGGAGTCATCATTCTGACTCTCATTGCTCCTCTTTTTATCTTGGATGGGGTTGTTCACTTTATCTTTCTGATTAGCTTTTTTTGTGCCAAAGGTCTCTTTCTACTTCATTTGTTTAGTAGTTCGTTCTTCAAACTCGCTTAGGTCGCTTACTAGGGATTTGTATATGTTCTTATATAGCTTTCCATCCTTGCAGACTCCCATTGAGATCACTATTAGGATACTCTCATCAGATGGACTTTCCAAATTATTAACCACGTGCCTAAATTAAGTGATGTAGTCTTTCAACGATTCATTCTCCTGCTTAAAGACCATCACGAGGTAGTAGGATAGTGCGAGCTACCTTTTCAGTGCCTTATATTGGCTGATAAATTTCTTTTGGCATTCATCCCAACTACGAATGCTGTGAGCTGGGAGACTCCTGAACCACGTCCAAGGTATGTCTCCAAGGGTGGCTAGGAAGACACAACATTTAACTAGTGGATTGGTCTTGTAAAGATCCATTTGTACATTAAATGCATCCAGGTGGTCATATAGATCACTATCGCAATTGTATTATGGGATTGTGGGGATTTTAAATTTATGAGGGAAAGGCTGCATCTCTATTTCTCTAGTGAAAGGAGTCTTTTCCTGGTATCAATCTTGGTTACTCTGAGCTTGAAGGCATTCCTCTAATTATTTTACCTTGTGGAGCAGCTTTGCTACCATCAGATCTCGTGTCTTAGATCTCTGGCTGGAAGTTTGTTGGCTCTTTTTACCTCTTTGGTCGTGAGAGTAGCGACTTGAGGTATGTCCCTGGCAGGACCTGCTTGAGCCTTTCTTACGATGCGATCTCTTATGTCATGAACCATCATGGTTTTCACAAGTTTGTCAAACCTCTGATTTTGTTTGTGAGTGAGAGGAGTGAGCTGAATTAGCGCCCTAGGGTTCTCCTCTAGGTGTAGTGATCTTAACTTGCTTTTGTGTGCCCAAGGTTTGTGTTTGTGTTAAGACCCTAACCGCCTCAGTCAACCGTTCATTGTATTCTCTAGTGTTTGCTGATGTTGGTGCCATGTTTGCATTTCATCAGCCCTGGAAATTATAATAGTAGGTTAGTACTGGGCCATGGGGGGCAAGTCGGCCACCTGTGGTAGGAACAGTAGAAGTTTTTGTTGCTAGAAAGATTGGTTCCTGTTGTTATTGTACATGACCTTTTGGCTGGTTAGCTGGAGTATTTGAATTTCTAGTGGTTCTTTCTCTAGCCATGGAAAGTTAACTAAAATACAGTACAGGTCCTCCTTCTAATGACAAAATGTTAACGGTGGAATTTGGCAAGCCCAAATTCTATCAACCAAAAAAGTTCTTGAATCCCCAAACTGCGATTCCAGTTGATGTGATGATGAGAGTGAAGGAAGAAGAGGAAGAACAGAAAGAGAACAATGAGAGTTTTTAACATGGTTTAGCTAAAGTCGATTGGCAACCTCTACGTTCACGATAATGATATTTCAGGGAGCAAGTTTACAAAGCATGAAATTTTTTACAGAGACCATATAAGTCAGTTTCTTTATCTAAGTTGCTCTCTAAGTCTAAAATTGGCCTCTCTTGTACAATGATCTCATCTCTTATTTATAGTTGTAGGGGTGTTATAGTTGTAATCCAAAAAAGGAAAGAATAATAATAAAATAATTGTAAGTAGATTCCTGTAAGTTGTTATCTGCAAATTGACCATGCAAGTTAGTCTCGTTCTCGGGTTTAACCAAAGTGTGCTTTCTGGAAGATGGCTGAGGTGGCATGTTTCGACCAATGGGCTGGAGCTCATTATTAATCAACCTGGAGCTACCGCCTTAACCTTTGTTCTGCGATTTGAGCTCACGGCTGGTGATCTGGTTCCTTTGTTCAGTGACCTCAGTTTTTGGACGAGTGGGCTTTTGCTAGCTTATTTGCATAGATCCAAAAATACCCACAACACTATTATTATCTTTGTCTTAAATTTTATAATTTAAGTTTTTATTTTTATTTAGATTTTAATATTTACTTTTTTTTTGAAAATCAATAGGAAAATTTTAGAGTAAGAAAATCAAATCTCAATTAATCTCCTGAAATTAAGTTTCTACCATCATGTTTATCAAAAATTTCAAGTTTTAATATTAATTTTTGTTGAGATTTTATTATATATTTATCCTTATTCTTTTTTTTTTTATGAATTTTCGAAATTGAATGGCAAAAATTAAAGCATCAAATATTAATTAATATTTAAAAATTAAATTCTAAATATTATCCTTTTACACTTTTGCTTTACTTCAACAGCCTTATATTGCAAACTTCTTATTCACTCCATTGAAGCTTCAAGCTTTTCATTTTATCTCCCTCCACTGAAAATTCTCATTTACTTATCACTTCTCAATCCAAGAATTCCAAACTTCATCAACTTTCCTCTTTTGTATAATTGAATTTTCTAAAGTAATTACTTCAATTTATTTCAACTCTAATTATGTACCCTTTTAGTTTTTCAGCGTAAATTTTTATCCTTTTATCAAACTTTTTCTTACAACACATTATTTTATGACATTAAATTTCTCTGAAGAAATTGCTTAAACAACTTTTATGCATCTTCAATTTTTTTTTTTTTATGTTTATGATAAACATTCAAGATACGAGAGTACAATGACCTTGGAGAAGGAACTTCTCTAAGTAATTAGAGATTTTTTGATCCTACCTTTTATTGAATTATTCTATTTGATAAGCTATGTTTGAGAGTATTTGATCTTAACTACTTTTAATCTTTTTATAATGATACATATTTGCTTATAGTTTATTCTTTTTTACAATTTCAAAATCATGTCTAATTTTTCTAATATAACTTTTGACACTATTTAAAATCATATAATTTATAAAGCAAAAGAAGGAGTTTATTGTTTCACTGTTGATATTTTGTTTTAATATTTGTTACAATATTACAAGGTTTTAGTTTTAATTATGGGGCTTTGTTTTTTTGGAATTTAGTTGATTACCTAGTAATTTGATTTGGCTATTTTTAATGTTTTGTTTTTATTTTAGGAAATATGTTAATATTCATGGTTGGTTCAAAGCAAGCTTTTGACGTGTCTTTAGTTGATGTCTCCTAAACACAACTTCAAGGGGGAAAATGGTAATTCTGAAATTTCATGTGAATGGCACAATTGGAGCTAATGAGGTATTAGAAATATATATTTGCTTAAAAAATTTATGTAATTTAATTTAATAATTAGCCATTTGTAAGGAGTAAGGATCATTATTTTATTATGCTTTGTGTGAAATTAAATATAGTTCATATATTATATTTATTAGAAGGAGTGCTTATAAATTAGATATATCTAATTGCACTAGAAGATTCAATTATCTTTCTTTTTTCACTTGATTTAAGTTTCTCTAAATTATTGACAGATGGAAAGGAAATTTAAGAAGGATAGCGAAAGTTTAAAAATGTCACTTAATATTTGTTAACGATGAAATCTGGTTCTGCTAAATTCCAGCTAACGAGTATGGTTCTTGAATCCCAAGCTGCTTTTTGGTCTGTGAAATATAAAGAAGGGAAGATGACGAAGAAGGTGGAGAGGAAGAGAAATAACTGAACGCAATGTTTTAATGTGGTTTGGCTAAATTCAGACAGCACCAGACCCTACGTCCATAGTGGCTTTTTACTAATCTTTAGAAAATTTTATAGAGTCTTGACTAATCTTACTTTATCTTGTTTTACAAGAGTTCTCCTCCTCCTTTTATAAAGGAAGGGAGGTTGCATGTAATGATTACAAGTTGTAATTCTGTTATATCAAGTATTAAATATACAAGACAATACAATATCTTGCAATCTGGCTTTTGCAGGTTACTTTTTACGGGGTAGGCCCTTCTTGTCTATTAAATTTGAGGCTTAACGTGAGCCTGTCTGGAGTTTCATCTCGCTAGGCATCTCGCTAAGCTTCTTGCCTGGGCAACGCCTCTCCTTCGTGAAGTTATGTCCTCAGGCTCATTACTATCCTTTATTCAGCGAGGATGAGCTCGAGGCTAATGGAGCGAGCTCAATCCTTATGTGAGCTGAGGCTTAATGGAGTGATTTGCTGAGCACGCAAGCTAGGATCTCGCTGATGTGTGTTTTCCACAAGCGCATGACGTAACTGTAGTAGAGACCGGTGAATACGGGTCGAATCCCACAGGGATCTTTGTTCAACTTACCAGGAGATTGTAGTTTAGAATTGCCTAAATCAAATAGAAAT
>JANHAO010001063.1:0-35243 GCA_026873985.1 Saraca asoca
AGTTTTTAAAAACAGTTTTTAGAAAACTGTTTTTAAAAACAATAAAACAAAAACACCTGAAAACACTTCCAAACAGGCCCAAAGTTACAAATATTTCAGAAATAATATTATATTATATGATTATGCTGTCTCTAGTGATTGTCATTAATATACGCAAAATTGAGCAAAAAGATGATTCATAAAAATTGCCAACTTACAGACAATGTCATAATCCTGGTCATTTGTATTGGCTTCTTTCTTTTTTAAAAGAAAAAACATATAAATTTACAGTGAAGGCCTTTTGCTCGAGGACAATGAACAAAACATTTACTATGAAGTTGTCAAAAAACAGATCCCTGTTTTTCCTTGTTACTACAAAAACCACAAAAACAGAGCATCAAAGAAGAAGCCCTTTCAATTGAAAATGTGAAATTGATCCTAAGAGTAGTGGTTTTTTTTTTTTCCTGAATATAAAATTAATAGTCCAATCACCTAATGATACGTGTACTTCCCAATGATCCCAATCAATAATTTAATATTTATGGATGATTAATATGTTATCAACGTTAAAAAATCACTCTATCCTTCAACACTTAAAAATAATCAAATAGGGTTATGATACTTAGATTTTAATAACTTTATGCATGTGCTTCTTGTTGCCTTCTCAATTGTAAAAAAGAGAGTGTTAATCATTTTTCACACATAATTCCTATGTAGATATCTGCTGGCATGCCATTTTCTCCCAAGTGATAAGAAGTTGACAGTTTTTGTTGTTCCGAACCACTAGAAAGAAAGAATCCATTGGAATTCCTTAAAAAATCAAGTAAGAGTGATAATGAAAAGAGAGCAAAAGTCAAGATATGCAGGCGTTAGCAACCAAACAGTGTTTTGTAATGATACCGTTGAGATGTGATGTTAGAGTATGTTTCATTAAGAGAAAAAAAAATGGTTGGGTAACTCAGAGAGAGAAAACGATGCATGAGAAAAAGAGGGTCCAAAGACGCGGTTTTGGAAGTGAGTACAGAGAAGCAACAGCTGTATGAGTTTGCAAATGGGGTTCACTGTTAGACTGCGCGTTTCCAGTATTGTCACTACATATTTTACGTTAAAAACAATTTGCATTTTGTGCAAACCAGCTTGCTGCAAAAATGCTTGTTAAGCATCACCACCAGCAGATCCTGGAAGCTGCCTCTTAATTAGAAAGAGACTCCTTCGTTTCTCTCTCTCTCCACGTGCATTATTGCAAGAAAAAATATATATAAAATGTCACCTCCCAAATATAGTAAGAAGATAATTTTGGTAAAGTTATATCAATTTCATGAGAAAGATAATTTTATACGTCATTTGGTTGGTAAAATGTTTTGCAGAAATTATAATTTATCAAGAAGTACAGAATTATTATATTATTTAATTAGTTATTAATTAAAAATATAAAATTTTTAAAAAAATTTTACTTCCCATAAAATATAAGAAGTTATTTATTCATTTATCGAATATTAAAAAAATTTTACGTACTTTTAAATAATAATAAGAATAATATTTTTTGATAAATTTATAATTAATAATATAAAAATTTTCTTATTAAAATATATTAATTTAATATTATTAATCAAATAATTTTTAATATTTTTTAAAAAATATATAAAAAAATTTACTACTTGAGAAATTTACCTTCCAGCAACTTTCTTTGTAAACTACAGGAGTCCTTGGTGTCAAGATTACAAACTTGTCCTTGGAAAATATTTTCAGCTCAAGCTTATTGAGTGTCAAATGGGAATGATGGTGACTTTCCGTTTAGTCAAAGCATTGAAATTTAAAACAATGAGATTAAGCTTCTTTCTAACTCTGTGGTCCCTCATTGGCCCTTAAGGATTCCCAAATCTATTGGTTTTTATTTATTGCTCTGTTAAATTACAGTTTGTGTTTGAAAACTTGTTCATGTCTTAGCTGTCCTTGGTTTTTATGAGTAACTGTCCTCTTTACTTCCCAACCAAAAAGTCACAACTTGTAATTTCTCTGCAGAGAAGAAGCTTCCGAGTGAGCTTACAATGGTAAACTTGATAATATGTTGTATTGTTTGCCCTTCTAAACTAGCATTATTGATGCACGTGACTAAATTTATGGTTTGTTTGTAATATTTAGAGAAATCAATTTGAAGATAGAACTTATAAATTATAGTTTATGTTTTCTTCAAAATTTTCTATAGCATATTAATTTTGTAAACAAAAGCTTAAACTCACATAGAAACACTTAAAATGTGCAATAATCAATTAACATAATTGACATAATTTAAAATAAATATATAGAGTTATGATTGTCTGATTAGATAAAGAATTGATTAAAGAGGACCAACTTTAAAACATTAATCTATATATTACTATTTTATATAAATCAAGGTATGCATTCTTAATGAAACTTTTATTCTAATTCTCATTTTATCTCCTTTTATAAAATTATTAATTTGATCATCAAAGTATTTTTTGAAGTCTTGACTTTGATCAATTATTTTTTCATTTTCTAGATATTGAAGATAAAGATATATTAAAAATTATTAAAAAAAAAGAATAATATTATTAAGAGAAGACTAAGGATGATAGTTGATAAAATAGTAGAGTTACCAAATGAATGGCAAACTCCAATGGTTAAGACTTAAGAATGACGTTCTATAAGTTCATCGTGATGGATTAAACTATTCTCACATAGTCATTTAATATTTGGCCTAACAAATGGTCCTTTATAATTCCTACCTTAAGGAACCTTCCCTAAGAAAGGACAAAGAAGTCAATTGAAGAACTCAGTAGTCTATATTAAATTGAAATTAAGTAAAAAATCCATCTGGCAGCAAACGTCACCAAAGGGTTTTGCTACCTTAAAACACAAGCCTCTCTCTATAAATAGGGATCTTTACTTTCTCCCAATTTCAGTTCCGATCTGATTCGTTTCCCCACTTTCAGAACAGCACCAGGCAAAAAAAAGGGAAAAACCAAACAAACAAAGTCACATATCAAAAGACAACGAGAGGCTTCTTGAACACTCTTTCTTTTCTACATTGAAGCATTGATCTTCAAACACTTTAATCCCACTGAAGCAACTATCTTTGCAGCTAGCTCTCTATAATGGTTAAGACAGAGAACAAGATCCATTCAGAGCCACCAAAGCCAAAGCAATCAACGCTATCTTCATCAAAATCTTCTTCTTCTTCTTCAGATGGCAGCAAAAAGAAGAAGTACAAGGGAGTGAGAATGAGAAGCTGGGGATCATGGGTATCAGAGATAAGAGCACCAAACCAGAAAACAAGAATATGGTTAGGCTCTTATTCAACCCCAGAAGCAGCAGCCAGAGCTTATGATGCTGCACTTTTATGCCTCAAAGGCTCTTCAGCCAATCTCAATTTCCCTTCCAGTGCCTCACAACAATACATTCCTCAAGGCACACTTTTGTCCCCAAAATCAATCCAAAGAGTGGCTGCTGCTGCAGCTGCCAATAGCTTTGTTGATGCTGACAATGCCAGCAACCCAACATCGCCTCCTCCTGCTTCAACAACAACCTCGTCATCATCAGTTTCGTCCTCGTCTATGTCTTCCTCGCCCTTTGATCAAATCGAAGATGATGTTTTCTTCATGTCTTCTGCTGGAGGCTACACTAGCTGTGATCAGGTTAACGAAACAAAGTCAATGATGGAATCTTCTTGGTACAGCTTTGATGGCCTTGTTCAATCCCCAAAGTATATTGATCAGATGCTTAGCGGTGCTATGTTTGATATTGATTCGAGCCTGCTGATTGATGATTTGTATGAAGAAAGCGATATTCGTTTGTGGAGCTTCTGCTGAGAAAATTGAAGCCAACGCAATTTTTTTTTCCTATATATTCATATTTATTTGTCTTCAGTGATACAGCTTGAAGATGTTAATAACTGACCAAATTAAAATTATATGTATGCTACAATCGTCGGAACAAGAAGAAGAAAATCATACAGAGATAAGACAATTTTTGGCCTCTCTGATATGGATTTCTGCAATCTGGAAATTTATGTATCACTCCTGCAAAGGTTTCGTCAATGTTAAAAATGATTTTCCATGTGTAATGAAGTAAGAATGGGAAAAAAATGTTCATCAGTGTCCCTTGTCATAAGAAATTCTTTTCATTGTGTTTCTGTATTACAGTGGAAGCAATCTTTATCTTTTGTTCTTATTAGGATTATGAGAAGCCCCTTTACTGCATGAGGAGTTGTCAGAGATGCCTGTTTCAAATTCACTGAGAAGAGGGAACCATGTACAGTGTGTGGAAACTTGAAAAGCATTGAAAAATGTGCCCTTTTTGTAGCAGTATTATTTTATAAACTATCCTGCGTGGCTGAAGATCAAAGTGTCCTTCCCAGTTTAAGCATTTAAGTTTGGTATTTTATATTTCCTATTCTTTTCATAAAAAAAAAGTGATAAGTCATTTAATACATAATGTCTTAAAAAACCTTAAATATAATAAGTGTTTTTTACACTTTCTTATAAAACCTTAAATACGTACATGCTTGCTTAGTTCAACTGCAAAAGAAAAAGGGGCCAAATTTGGGTTTTGATTAGAAAATGTTCTAAGTTGGCCCAAGCCAGAGAATAACAAGATATATAAGATAATTTGATTGTATAATGATTTCTCAGATTTCTTTGCTTGCATTAAGCAGGAAATCAAGCAATTTTTTTTAGTTAATGAATGATGTAAACAACTCTTCATTTAGTCGTCTTATTTGGTGGACAACTCTTATTAAGGAGATCCCCTTAACGTTCTGAAATTAGTTGAATGATTGTCTCTTATAATTAATTAGACTTAGTAATAATCCCTAAATTTCAATATGTCACTGAAGCCCTACCCGATAGGATTGGAGAATCTTTCCTCCTTATCACTTTTATCACAAAAAAAAAAAAGGAATATCATAAACAAGATTAATTATATGCTTTACAAAATAAGAAGAATTAGACATACTTTGACGCTTTTAGGCCAACTTTTGAACTTGATCATGTGTCTCTGAAGTCTGAACTACAGGGTTGAGCCAAGGTAGCACACATGGCATATCCTCTTCTAAAATGGGCTGGCATGGGGTCCCAATCTCACTTGTTCCTTTTACATTGCATCTGGTCTCAACGATGGAAGATTGCAGAAGAAAGAAAGCTTTAGCTTTTGGTATTACTTGTGCAAGAAGATCTAAATGGCAGCACCAGCTCTGACAGAGGATCTTCTTTTTCCTTTGACTGCACTGTGAAATATGGCCTATTTTGTACATTTTTGGGCCTACATATGATTATGTTCCTAATGCTACATTGTAAACTTATTGTAAATTTTATGCTTGTGAAAAATGACACTGCTAAATGACAATTTAAATATTGCATTCTGAGACACAGCATGTGTGAGAGAGGATCAATCAATCTGAGATTAGAAGATATCTTTTAGATTATTGCTATTTTTGTATGATATCAACAGGGGACATGGCTTAATGCAATATATAACCAACAAGTTTTGTGGCATTTTGTGCAGATTAGTACCCCTTTTGGAATTATGCTTAATAGTTTACTAGATGAGCATACGGTTCTATTCTATTCCAATACAAGTAATGAGATATATAGCATTGGAGAATCGCCATTATTAGTGTTGTCGTTACTATTTCTATTTATTACACGATTCTTCATTTGTATACATCATTAAGGGTCTCAGATCACATAGAAAAATACTACTTATATTATTTTTATTTACAATTTACAATTGTAAATATTGTTTAATTTGTTTTTACATGCATAAAAAGAATTATGAATAATAGTAGGGCAAGTAATAATGCTCTTGCGCAGAGAAGTTTTGCATGAAGGTGTAAAGAATTGTTAATGGTATTTCATGTGGATTCACTCATTTGTCATACAATGATTGTGGCAAAGAATAATTGGCCACCAAAAAAGAAAGGCAGTGTGGGAGGTCAAGATCCAACATTAAGCATGAGCTTAATGATCTAGGCTTGGCCTTATTAAGACAGAATTTAGTGGGGTTGTGATTAATTAATCAATAATTAACAACTAACAGGATCTTTATTATATACTCCCAATGTTAATACTGACTACTTTTCTGTCTCCTACTTTAGCTTTCACATGGTGTCCTTTGCCTTGCTGAAAAGAAAACATCATCTGACCGACCATGAAGCCCACAATTTGATTTCCTCTTCCTTCCCCAGCAAACAATATTACTCTAACACCAGTATTTTGGTCTGAAACCTGTGAACTGTTGGCCATCAGCAATTTGGTTCCAAGGGGTCTCTTTAAAACTCCGCAAGCGTGAAGCCTAATTTGGTATATTTGTTAAGAGGAAGCGTCTACTTTATTAAGCATAGATCTAGTGAATCCGGATCCTATAAAGTTCGCTATCCGTGAATTTCATAAATTTCATTGAGATCTGACCGTTAAACACATCCAAGGGACAAAATGAAGATAACAGTGAACCTCGTCCCTTGAATGCGTTCAACGGTCAAATCTAATGAAATTTATGAAATTCACGGATAACGAATTTCAAAATATCTATTTGCTAGATCTGATAACCAAATTTAAAACACACAAATTCATAAAATTTTATTTTATAGTGATTGCAACTTTTCAAACAATATGAACCTTATGGCCATATTGCCCTCAAAGATATATCCATAACTTGTTCAGATACAAATAAAAAAGTAATATTTACATCTCTTAAGAAGAAATTACTCTAATCAATTTTTCTTGAAAGATATGAAAGTAATTTTTTAAGTTGTATATCCAAACATAATGGGAGGAATCCCAACAAAATGGCAAAAATTGAAGTTGGGCTCAGTTTGGACCCTGTAAGCTTTGTCCAATCCCTTTGATTGTCCATTTCCATCAGCCATTAGCCCATGGGTTTCCGCTTGTGAATGGTAAGAGATGTCCAGTTTTGTTGAGGTTGGGCCACAGCCGGACGCATCACAGCAGCGAGCCTCCGGAGCTCCAATCACACCCAAAGGCGGAGGGTTTTTGCTTCTGCAGTTGCTCGAGGCAATAACAATCCCTTGGCCGTCCAGTGCAGGATTTGTTCTTCTGCCTTGTGAACGCTTCTGAATTCTGCATCACCACACGCAAACTAATGGGTCATTCAAAGCAACAGCTGCTTGCTCGGTTGCAGGTTTGTTTTCTTCACTCTCCCCTCATATTTTGCTATTCAATGTTCTTAATTTACATCGAAATGCCTGTGCTTACTTTGATCTGATTAATAATACTTCATCTTCTATGGTCACTGAGTTTTGGATTCACTTAGTTTTGGGGATTATCGACCCAATGTTAATTCAGCTCTAATACTGATTTCTGACTATAAATATAATCTATACTCTGAAGCTTCAATTTGGTGTGCAATATTGTTGTACTGATATAGAAATTTGAATTGTCACTAGCTGTATGCTTATAGGTGATAGACATTGCTGTGAACGAAACCATTTACAAAAGTTTTTCAAATTTGAGGTCTAGTTAGGATTCTTCAATATAGTATTGGCTCCAATTTTTTGTGACGCATTATCCATTTACGCTTATTGTAATTAATTGTTGTAAAATTTCTTTTGTTTGCTTCTTTTACAGGAGCTTCAGATTGAATTTTCTCGGTATGAACATCCGATTGTCTTGACTGTTGAGGCTCAGGTGATATCCCTTACAGAAAACAGTTTGTGTTTTATGTATGGCATTTATTTATTTTGATTCTATATTTGTTTTCCCTCAGGCCAAATATGTTGGAAATAAGGGGGGTGGGCTGAGTAAAAATTTATTTTTGAAGGTATGGTATATTACTTAGGACAGAAAACACCCTTTTATCTCGTCTAGTGGTGTCCGGCGTTCAATGCTTTCATGTATGTACAATTGTTGTGCAGGACAAGAAAAATAGGTTTTATATTGTTTCAGCTCTGGCAGATACCAAAGTAGATCTTAAAGGTACTAAAATTTTGTAATTTGTAAACTTGATCACTTCATTGGCTATAGGTTACTAGAGGAATCTGTTGACTGGGTTGTTTGGCCTTAATTTAATGGGTATAATGAGTATTACTTGTGGGCTCAAAGTCGTGCAGTGTTATCTCAACGGCTTGGTTTGGGAAAAGGAGGTCTGAGAATGGCACCTGAAGAGGCTTTAGGTGAAATACTTCAGGTCTGTCTATGCCTTAGTAGTGGCTTTGGCTTCTCCATCCTGTATTTTCCTTTCTAAATATTTCACTTTGTTTGACAAGCTGTGCTTTAAACCATTAAATTAACTAAAATTAATAAAGGTATCTAATTTGTAAACATGTTTTCAGAATTCTATCTTTGCCATAATTCATCCTTAACAAACTTAGTTTATTCATAAAAGATGTTGGTGATGTTTTCTTTTGTAAATCAAAGGGAAGGCAAGTTACAAACTTGCTCATTGTTATGCATTCTGTAGTGCATCAGGACACTGTTTCTTGTTGGGTTGTACCCTTGCTGAGTTAGTACGGGGAACTCATGAGTCTGTTTCAGCCCATGTCCTTGTATGACTGACTTCTCCTACCTTTGTTATGTAAACCATTTCTTTGTTTAACATTTTGATAGGCTGATTAGGACCTGATATAACCTTTGCTGATATAATGTTAACCGAAAATTGTTACAAGTGTGCTAAGTAAAAAATAAATACTTACAGAAAAATTAATCTTGTGCATCTGATATATATCATTGCTTAAGCCTTAAGGTTATCTGATGTCATGACTTGTTTTTCCTCGTCTTTGTAGGTGCCCTTGGGTTGTGTCACTCCATTTGCACTAGTGAATGAATCAGCACGGTATGCATATATTATTATTGTTTGCCAACCAACTTAAGAGTTATTTATTTTTTCCTGCAACTCTATTGTTTAGGAGTCTGGGACTGATCCATGTCATACATAGGTTAGTTGCATTATCTTGCTTTGGAGGTACACTCGTGCTAGTTTTTTGCATTAAAAGTTATTGCTTCTTTTATACCATCAGCCTATTGACCTTTTCTTGACAATTTAATTGGCTTGTCCTGAATGATTAACATTTTCATGACATTCATTCACTTGTTGAAGGGTATTCTTGCTTAGTGGTGTTTATGTTTATTAGGCTTTCTACACACATCCTTCTGACCCCCTTTGCATATATATTGAAGGACTAATTGCCTTTTTCTCTATGTAACTTCTTTACCTCTCTGAAGAGATGTTTCACTGTTACTGGATCAAAAATTCAAAACTCAAGAGTACTGCTTCTTCCACCCATTGTCAAATGACATGACTATATGTAAGTGAGAACAGTTTCTTCAATCGATAGACTAGTAGTTATTCTCTGGTATGACAAATAAAATCTAATTGCATATTAGCAAATATCAACTAACCGTTTACCAAGTGGTGAAATGAATCTAACCTTTCATGTGTATAATGTTTCATAATATAACATCTCTCTGCACATATGCAGCTTTAAATGTAGGTGGTCTTGACAAATTTCTTAAATCCATTGGAAGAGACCCCTCCTATCTTGATTTGGAGGTGAGTGAACCCAGGCAACTAAAATCTTTCATTTTTATAAGTGCACATTTAGCTATTGTTATCCATAATAGATGTTCTTTATCCCCTTGTAGGCCAACCCTTCAGTAGGGAAAGATCAACCCCCTGATCTAGCTGCATTAGTTCCATCAGGTTCAATAGTTTTGCCAGATCAACCAGAAAAGCAGCTTTCATCTCAAGTTGCAGTCGATGGAAACCATGTTTCTGCTGGTGACAAGTCCAAGGTGATTTCAGGTAATATTATGTTGTGTTCAATGTCCATCCATGTATTTAATCCAGTGCATCTGTAGGTAATGAAATGTGATACAATAGCCTATGTTCTTTTTGTTTCTCTATGCCTATAATATGTTATTGGTGTAGCTACTTTACTCCTGCTGTTGCAGTTTCTAAGATGCCTAGATCAGTGACTAATGTTCAGCATTAAGGTTTGCTAAATTATATCTTTCATTCACGGTCTAATTGAGCCTCACAAAAATGCCTGGATTAAACCTCTGTTTATTACCTTAAGATCCAAGTCCAAGTGATTTACTATTGAGGTCAATGTCGTATTAATTTGCAAATCTTTGTGATGTAGCGAAAGTGGTGAAACCGTCCATTAGTGAGAAAAATACAAAGGGGAAACCAGCCAGTGATGTCTGTTCTTCTGGCCCCTTTGCTGATGTTGGGCAATTCGTTGAAGAGATATTGCAGAAAACATCAGCATTATTACTTTCAGAGGTAAGCGTAACATTATGCTTTCCTTCAATCTCAAATTTTTGCTATACTTTATGTGTTATGTCAAAAAATCTTGATCATTCAGATCAATGAAGAAAGTATAAAACAGCATGGAGAGCAACTGGGTTCTATGGTATCAGACAATATACGTAAAGGTCTCAGTTCAGATTTGAAGAACCTTGCTGTAAGTATATGATGATGCCAACGAAATTCTTCCATTTGGAAAATCTAAATAATTAACTTGGGGCCGTGTTCCTTCATATTATTATCACATTTATTGGTGAAAAATATATCATATGGTTCTGATTGCTAGATTTATTTTGTACTGCAGATGATATATAAAAACACAGCATACGCGGAAGGGTTCCATGCTGGTACCCACCATCAACCCAAACGCATGTGAAGGTCTTGATGATTTGGGATTCACTGGCATGAAGGAACAGTCGAAGCAAAATATCAACTCTATTTGTTTAGAGTTTTTTCTTTGTAACAAACTAACATTACACCATACATTGATTGAAAATTCATATGGAAAACATTTGGCAATGAAGATGAACAAACTTGATGCAGGTTGGGATTGTCACTAGTACCAAGTATGTTTGCCCCCATCAGCATTTTTTTCAGGATGTTTGGCTATCAAATGGAGAATTAAGTTTGCTGCCTTTATTTTGACTTCTGAGGGTTATGCTTAATTTTGTGAGTTTGCATGGAAGTTTAACATAAAAGTCATAAGTTACAACTTTCATATAAAATTTTTTTAATTTTTTCATATAGATGGATTTTATATGCAACATGTACACAAAAAGTTTAAGTAAAAACTTCTTCAAAAATTTTCTCATGTATATAATAGTTACAAGTATGTATCTATAATAACCCTTTTTTTTTTTAATCAAACTTAAAGCAGAGTATTAAAGTACTGACGTATACAACAGGAAATAATAAAAAAGAATATTTTTTAATAAGTCAACAAGTAATTTTTACTTACACATACAAACAACATCTTTCAAAAATAATTTTTAATTTCCATTCCCAAACATAAAATGCATTCTTACAAGATTAATCATTTTAAACTCGATTCTTTTTACTAAAGTAATTCTCCCGTGTATTATCCAAACTAGCTTTTGATCAATGAACATATGGGACATAAAGGCAGTCATTTAAATAAACTTATGCAAGACAATGCATTGTCGAAGTAAGAAAATAAGCAGGGATCAATGTTGCCGTGTCATCGGATCAACGTAAGCAGGTTAATGAAAGCAGATTATTGTTAGTCATTCCTGCGTATTTCATTAAATCACAAAGCAGCTGTTTTCGAACACCAATTAAGGTCTGATATAATCGAACATGTTTCTGTCTGAATTTACATTCAGTAGTCATTATTACTTATCACCATGATTAATAAACCAAATACAAACATCCATATCTCCAAATGACAATGATGCCCAACACACTTGAAAGTTGAAACCTGCAAGCCAAGCCATAATAGTCTGTATGGAAATTCGTTTGGCAATGCAAGCTTCACTTTGAAGCATAAAGAAATAAGCCATAGCAGATAATCTGACAAGCTTCAGACCTAAAGAATGCAGCATAATTGCGGGCGTGGATTAACTGCAGAAACGGTACAAACATGAACTTCAGCATACAGTGTGTGTGAGTGTTATAATTTCAGAATTTCTAATTGGCATCTTTTAACTTTTATCTTCTGTCTATTTTAATGCATAAATTTACTATTATTCATAATGTTCATTGTAGCTATCAATATAGTTATGATTGTGTAGTTAATTATCACCACTTTGAGAAGTAGGAAGAACAGCGGCGGCATTCTCTCCCTCTGGATTAATTCGTCGATACCTTGTATGGAAAGGCAACAAAGAAGCCAGTTGATTCCCCCTCATAGACCTGTGAGTCCTCCCTCCTCTGCTATCCTCAGTTTCGTCCGGATCCGGGGACACCGGCAACTCATGCCGGCAAACAGGGCAAGAGTTATGAAGTCTTAGCCAAGGAACAATACAATCAGAATGGTATATATGTTTGCAGGGCAATTCCCTTGCGTCTCCACCAACTTCAAACTCCTCTTGGCAAACTGAACATTGAGAATTCTCCTTCAAATGGATTTCGGATATTTTCACAGTGGGAATTGCATTGATAGTTCTGTCCGGCGCCGGAGGTGGACCTTGCCGGTCATTTTCCGTTATTTGTTCGATTAGTTCATTCAGACCCGGCCCGAAAAAGTAGTCTCTTGGATCAACCCAGCGAGGGATTGGAGTTTCTCGCCTCGGGATTGGCTCAAATGGGTTGGAACGATCAATTTGTCGAAGAATTATCCAAGTCCGAGGACGAGCTTGGATTCCGGGTTCCAGTTCTGAGATATCATTAGGTCTGGTTTCAGAACCACGATGTCGTGGTCTTCTTACGTGACGAACTGGGATTTCGCCATCCGAATCACGATGATGTCTGCCTTCTTGTTCACGAGGCCGCTGCTGAACCCAACGAAAGCGTCGAGGAGGTTCAGGTTCTGGGTCATGGAGTCGACTATCAAAACGGCGAATTGGTGGGTCCAGCATCAGAGAAAGTGCTTCAAGCAAACGTGCTTCGGGTGAAGGGTCGTGACTGGTGAAATCCACAACAAGTCTTGGGCTTGTTATGTTTGTTTCGCAGATGAATTGCCCGAAACAGCGAGGGCAGAAAATCTCAGATGGGTCTGCGGAGACGGACCTGACCAGCCGATTACACTGGAAGCACCAATAGAGATGGTTGTTTCTGGACTGGCCATTTGTTCTTACACGCGGAGGGCTTAAAGACATGATTTTTAGAGTTCAGAGATTGAAAATTAAAAATGAGATTTTGAATGAATCTAATTGTTTGATTTATTTGTGATCGAAAGCATATAAATGTATGCTACAATGGAGTTAATTGAGAAAAGAATGACTTCTGGGTTTTCATAAAGTGATTCTCTTTAGAGCTCTGCTTTGTTTTCAGAGAAAGTCATATGCAGTCTATATTTTCGTTCACTGTGTTCCTTCCAAGGATGGGAAAAGGATGTGTGTCTGGAAGTTAGGATTGCGAGGGAGTGTTAACGGCTAACTTTCCCGGGAAGTAAGGTAGCATCCAATTATCTGGGCCAAATTGCCCTTTTCTTTACAACTCTATAAACAGGAAATCAGTACACTAACATCTAATTCTGCCATTTAAACAATACTTTCTTTGATTGCCCTATTGATAATAACATTCATTTGAATTAAATTTCTTTGAGCCTGAAGATATCTTTTTTTGGTTGCATCTAGTTCATGTCTGGCTATCCACCAGATTAACACATGATGAATCTGAATTTGTTATCTATTACATTTTGTTTTACTTTACTGATCTCATCTTGTCATTTAACTTTGTAACGAATTCCTTTGTCTGCATGACAATTCAAGTTCAGTAGCTTTCCCAAATCAATTAACATGCAAATCAATATGAAGGCCACATTTATAATTGCCCATCATAGATCATGAAAAAAGAAGGCAACAAGAACTAAATAAACAGAACACAGCTAAAGAAAAAACAATGAGAGAAGAAATAAAACAAACACTAAGCTACTATCTGGAGAGCCTGTAAAGGAAGAGGCTGACTCTGTGTTTTGAAGAATACGCAGAGGTTGAACTAAAATCCCTCAACAGGAAAAGCCTTCAATTAAAACGATTGGCCAATTCCTGATCACTGCTTCAATACTAAACTCTTGATTTGAAGACTAAATTGCAATCCCACCATTTTCCTTGGCGACCTTATCATTAATTGCAGAGCATCACCATAATACAATCTCTGGTTATCGAAAGCAGAAACTTTTTCTCTTCCACTAGACTCAAACTGTGGCCATGTGGCCCATGTGAACATGAGATTCATCTGAATGATCAAGTTCTCCTATATTATCCCCGAGACAATCGGCCATCACAATATCAATCACACTCAGATAGTCATCTGGCAATGGAAGTGCCCGCTGGAGCTGCCGGACACCCGACCCGTCCTGATTCGACTGCAAAAAGTAATCCCATGTTTCCCAAGGAGGCGACAACGGATCCTGTGTTTGAGGATCAGAGATTTCTGATTCATCGGCGTCTCCATCAACGCTATGATCATCAGAAGGCACAGACAACTGATGGCGACAAAGAGGACAAGAATTTTGAGTGCTCAGCCATAAAGCAATGCAATCAGGATGGTAGATATGGTTGCAGGGCAAGGCACTTGCTTGCGCGTTGACTTCGAACTCATCCTGGCAAATCGAACAATCAGAGATATGGCTCAGATCGGCTTCTGAGATTTTCAGAGATGGAATTGAATTGATAACGGTAGCGGATGCCGGAGGAGGAGTTTGCGCTGAATCTAAAATGAATTGTTGAACCAATTCGTCTAATGGGTCGGCCATCAATCGATCGGCCATCAATTGGTCCATGTGCTTAGCCCTGACCCTTCTTCCATTAAACTAAACCTACAGCAACACATGAGCTGTATCAGGACCAGAAAAAGTCTACAGAAAAGCTTGAGAACAAAAGAGGAAACGACACAACTTAAAGGAACAAGGCTCACGAGGACTTTAGATACGGAAAGCAGAGACCCCGCTATCAATAGCAAAACACATGGCTAAATATAATAGGGCCGCCAGATTTTGTGCCGTTAATTGAACGGTCCAGATACAATGACAGTTACCAGTTTGACCAGTAACTAATAATGTAAGTTTTGTTGCCTAGGGTTGGAGCAATTTTCCAAATTTTCATATGAAAGCTTTTTCATGGAGCTTACATCCTAACTGAGAGAAGCTTGGAGGTGGTGCAGATCTATCTTGGGGTGATTTCTGGAGTTGGAAACAAAGAGCAACCTCATTTAAAAAATCTAAAATCAGCTTATTTTTGTGTAGATTGTGCTGAATGTCACCGAAGCATTGCTGCCTTGTAAAACGCACTTTACCGACTAATATCCCGCTGTTCTTCAACAACAATTCTATTGCCCAGCCAATCATTCTCAGGTGACTTTCGGTGTTATTAACAACGTCAGCGTATATTCCTAGGTTCAGTATCCATTTCCTGACCTATGCAAACTTTAGACAATTACACCATCCATATATGTTTAATCTCCTAGGAATAACCTACTCGATCAACGAGTAGATCTGCAATCAAGAGGATGTGGAGCAATCAAAGGAATATCTTTTGACTTTGAAAAAAAACATGAAAAAGAAAGGGGTAGGTTTCATAGAAACTCAGTCAGTAAATAATCATATGATCACTTAAAAATTTCATTTAAAAATCAGGCTCGAAAGTATATATATAAATATAAAAAATATAGCCGTGAAGATAATTTTACCTGTTCTACAGCCATAATCTCAATATACATTTGAAAACTATAATTCAACAAAAAAATCAAGTAATTGAAAATATAATGTTCAACAGCATGATAATAAGTATTAAATTAATGATCACCTAAAAATTTCATTTAAAAAATTAGGCTCAAAAATATATATGTAAATATAAAAAATATAGCTATGAAGATAATCTTACCCATTCTGTAGCCATAATCTTAATATACATTTAAAAACTATAATTCAACAAAAAAATCAAGTAATTGAAAACGTAATGTTCAATAGCATGATAATAAGTATTAAATTAGGCTACCGTGGAAAATACATTCAATTGGATTTTCAAAGAATAAATTTAAAATGGTAACCATATCATAATACCCGTCATAAGCCATCCAACACATTTGTCGGGGGCTCATGAACGTAATCTGTCATAAGTCATTCAACAGGTCTAATGGATGCTCATGAATGTATGTATCCCTATATCTTTCTATCCTTATTAGCTCCACCCCGGACTATTTCTTTACAAGTGCACTTGAGGGTTACTAATAAATTTTTCAATGAGTCTAGTATTTCAAATCAACATTCTAGATATATCATGTAGCATGAAATTCATCATTCGAGTAAGCAACATTAAAAAAAAAAAAAAACATACATAACCTGGTAAGGTATTTCCATATCCATTCATCATATAGAAAAGTAGTATCATCAATTTTAATAATATAAAGCAAGATGAGAATACATAATTTTATTACGACAAACCATTTAGTATACACATATAACATATAAATATACTTTTGAAATCAGATTGATATATACATAGAAAAATCTCATTATTAAAAAAGGATTAATAGTATTCCATATGATAAAATTATGTTATATTTACTCACGTGATCATTAAGTAAAAAGGATTATCCTCTCACCTTAAAAAAAAATCCTTAGAAAATTAAGTCAGCTAATTTGGATTTTTTAGCTAAAGCTCTAATATTGGCCGTAAGTGTGCTTAATCCTTCGATAGGAACTCTACACCCTTCAAAATGTCGGTGGCTAGCTCGCTGTCAGTAGAAGCTTCGCCAGCAAGTTGATGGAGGAACCGGTAGAACAATGCAGAAACAAACGACAGGAAGCTGCCACTGTCGAGGAGCTAGAGGAGAATAGCTAGCTTGAGGGTGACTAGAGAAGGGAGGGAGGCTGGCAATTGGCTCATTGGACAGCGGCACTCACAAGAAAAAGCAGAGACATCAAAAAAAAATTCATAGTGACAAGCAACAAAGCTTCCGACAACTTCGGCTGCTGTGAAAGAAGAGGACACCAGAAGGAAGAGCTCGTCGATCAAAGCACTTTGGATGGCGACAAAACGACATGCTGCATTGGATGGAGAAGACAACGGTGGAAGAGAGCTTCAAGAGAGAGAACTTCAGGAAAAATTTAGAGGAGGAAGCCGGCTTGCAAAAATTATATATATAAAAGAAAATGGGACAAATTACACTTTAACTCCGTCAACTTTCACCGACTTCAAATAAATCCTTTTGAAAAAAGAGAAATTACGTTATGAACTTAACAAAAATTGAGATTTTTCATTTCAGTTCCTTGCTAACTTTTCTTTTCTTTTTTTCTTTTTTTAAGGTATTACACTATATCACCATGGGATTCATACGAGCCTGTTACCTGAGTCCAATTCTGAAATATTAGCTCCAGCTTCACTGTCGGTTTCGGTCAGGAATAAAATTTCAGCTTCGTATGAATCTTCTTTTTCAGTAATTTATTCAATCACAACTACTACCGAACGAGGAGTAGCAATATCTTCTTCTGGGTCAAAGCCATGAATTCCAGATTCGTCGCAAGCCGTATTCTTCACCTGACGCCGACAAACAGGGCAAGTCTTGTGAAGGTTCAACCAAGAAGCAACACATGCAGAATGGAATCTATGGTTACAGGGCAATTGAGCTCCTTCTTCACCCACTTTGTATTCCTCCCTGCAAATGGGACAATGAAGTTCAATTCTTTTATAAGCCTCTGTGATTTTCACAATGGAAATTGCGTTATTGTTGGCTTCAGTAGGAGAGCTAAAACGCAAATCATCATCCAACTGTTCAACATACTCACTCGTCAAGTCTTGCGGTATCGGGTGCGGCGTAGGAGGCGAACGGCGGAAACCGGAAGGGAAAAATCGCCGGCGGGAGAACAGAGGAGGACGCGGTGGCAGAAAGTTAAGCGAAAGTGGTGAAGAAGGCGAGGCATAGTCCGGCTCGGAGTCAAAACGAAGCTGAGTTTGTGGGTGAGAAGTATGTGAGGTATCTCTACTGGCAACAAAACAATGCCACCATCTTGTCGTCTGGCCATTATTTCTTCTTCCTAGTCTTGTACGAGAAAAGGTTATAGGCATGTTTTTACGGGGCCAAGAATTGATCATCGGAAAGCATGATAGATGCAGTGGTTCTCTAGAATCTCTGCAGCTTTGTTTTGTCTCGGAGGAAGTTTATGGCTCGAGTGAGTGCGGATTTTATTTCTTCCATTTACCGTGGAAAAAAAAGGCTACTGATAGGTGAGCAAGTACTCACTCAAATCATGTCCATTCCATTCGTACAGAGCTAGAGATTGCAGACTCTTTTGCAGTGGGATTCCACTTGTAGTGTAGAGATTTATCTTTGACGTAACGTCAAAAGTCTGTTTTTAATAACGTTGAAAGCGCTTCTTTCTAACAACGCTCTTTACTTAATTAGTTGGTTCCTTGCTTGTTAAGTAATTATCTTTTAGAGGTAAATTAAAAGCAATACTTGTATTATTGAAAATAGCATAAATCCATAATAATTAAATCATATTATAATGTATTAAATTTATATATAATTTATTTAATAGTAATAAAATCATACCTGATATAATGTGAGAATCTATAATAATCCAAATCACTTCTTAGTAGATGATATTTTATTAAGATTTCTTTAATAGATTCATTTTTTATAATTCTAGCAAAGAAAAGAGAAAAAAAATTACATTTGAAGTCTCAATAAAACAACTGCAACTCTATTATGATAAATATATCTGAAGTTTTTTTAATAGGTTCACTCCTTATAATCCTAACCAAAAAAAAAAAAAAAAGAAGAAAAATTGTATCTGAAGTCTGAATATGACAATTATAACTTTACTAAGATATATGTATCTGAAGCCTCTGTACTTGGTTTACTTTTCATAATTATAACAGAGAAAAGATAAAAGAATAACTATATCTAAAATCTCAATAGGACAACTACAACTCTACTAGGATATAAGTAAGGGCATGTTTTATTGTTGTCCTATTGGACTAACTAATCTATTATTATTGATCTAGTAATAAAACTCATATCAATAAAGTTTATTAATAATTTAGGTATTATTAGAGGTCTAATAATTTAATCACATAATTAATTGATTTATAATAATTAATTGTTATGAAATTTATTTAATCTAATAGTATATAATTTAATTAAACTATGATAACCCACTTAGAAAAATTCTAACATGTATTTACACACAGACATCTCAAGCACAAATGGAAGATATAAAAAAGGATAAAACTTTAAGAAAGCAATGAGCTAGGTTTGATGAAGATAATATAAAATTTTGCAGTTCCCTCGTTGTTGGTTGTACCTCCTTTCTTAAGTAATTTAGACAATATTGTTGGGAGTTAGGACTCTTGTTACTTTTTTTTGGGTGATGAAGTGCATGTCAAATACAAGAAAGTGGTGTAAAAAGAACAAATAGTAGGGTTATCCATGTAAGCCGGCAACTACCAGCTCTCAAGTGGAGAGTAGAACACAATTCAGAGGGAGGAAATGCTTGATGCAAAAAGATGTAAAATTAAGAGCTATTAGAAAAAAAAAAATGAAAACAGAGTCATTCTTTCTTTTCTTTTTTTTTTCCTTTTCATTTTCCTAATTCCAAACAAAATATAATAATTTCTTTGAAACCAAAAAAATGAGGAAGTAGAGAAGAAAACGAGGGCTATTCTTTTCAATTAATATTATGAATTTTTCTATTTTTCTACCTTCCTCTTGATTTTCCTTTACTTACAAATGGGCTTCATTTCAGCATAAACAGTGTGAACAATTAAAATTAGCCCGTAAGTCATGTGAGCCCAATAAAATTTGGCCCAAAGCATAGTTGGGTTGTGTACTATAGTTGTTGTTGTGTATTATCTTGGGCTTTTAGCCTTTGAGACGGAAATATTCCAAAGTTAATGAGCTTTCATTATTATCGATATTATATCAATCTATGTAACAGGAACTCAAATCAACATGTAAAGTCTTGAGGACCATGCACCAAGAGAACTTTCAGTTTCTTGAGCAGACCGCAATGCAATTTTAGTCTAACAATTATATAGATATATATATATATATATATAGATATGATATAATTATATTTATATCAATGACACATAAAATATTATCTCACATTCTATATGATTTTTTTATAGTAATGTTATTTTCTTATATTTTAAGAAAATAGACACATAATAATTTATTGTATGTGGTTGATGTAAATATAATTATGTTATCTATAAGATTTTTTTTTTTTTTTAAGAAAAACCTCATTTTGCGGAGCACAATGATGGAAAGAGACACCAAGATTATACTCATTGAGATCATTGATGTTGCATGATGGACGTAAATAGTTAGTGGTGCATTTCATCAAATCAACAGATCATTTGCACACAAAATTAGTGAGAGACAGGTTGATTATGCCGAAATCCATATTTCCTAGTAGCATTTGTTGGACTTTGACTGTATAAATCTAGGTCGGGCCACCTTGTTCCAAACTTCTTCCAAAGTACTTATGATTTCAACGCATGAGCTGTCTGCTTAATCATGATTTCATGTTTCAGTTTAGTGTCCATAGTACTACTCTACTAGTGTATGACATTGATCTAGAATCTTTTAAAGGCTTCATTGCAAAGTAACTATCAAATTTATTGTGATGTATGGCATATATTATTCTTGAAAAACCATTTCTAAGTTCAATCTTTTTTGAAAATAAAATAGTATTAAATTATTTGCTAAGTCTGTAATATCCACAGACAAGCAATCACGTCTTTTTTCCTTTATTTAAAATTATTGAGAGACTAAAAATCATTTTCAAGAATTTTTTTATATTTATTTTCAATCTGAAATGTAACGTAGATTTCATTTTTCAAGGGAGCTCTGATTGCTCAAAATGTAAAGAGGAGGGAGTAAGTGAGTGGGGTTGGCTTTGGAAGTGACGGTAGTTAATATGGCTCTTCGGGAAAATAAGCAATTGACACATAATTGAAGGTGGAAAGTAGTGAGCTTTGCACCAAAGCCGTGTTAATTAAGCAACATATATATATATATATATATATATTTCAACTTTCCAGCGTTATAACGTAGAATATATTTAATTGTATGTATCAAGTTGATAAAAAAATCATTTTTATTAGATATTATTATATATATATATTTTAATGATATGTTCATCTATAGAATGATTTAATACATATAATTTATATATATTTAATATAATTAAGAATTTCACTGTAAAGGTCAAAAGTGCTTTCAGATATTTTTTATGTGATTATTTTTCATTGATGTAACTTGGAGATATACAGTCCAAAGCAAGTTCAGCTATATATATTCCAAGAGTCTGGAGACTTGATTTAGATGCAAATAGCATATCCTACCATATTCGAATATCCATATCTGCATGCTTTGCAATCTCACCATTTTGAATGATTTATCTATCAAATATCAAATCATATTATCGTTGAGGCAGCAGCCGCCAGTTACATCATCTGTGGAGAAAGGGAACTACCAAAGAGCACATAATTTTCAATATTTCAGTGAAGCTTTTGAATTAATCCAACTGACCGACCAAGCATACCCATTTTGACCGCTAGACAATCATGTATTAAATGTACATACATAATTCTATGATCAACTCGACTTTTTAGGTAATTAAATATTATTATTGATACATTAATTTTTTTTATTAAAATTTATATTTTTATTTAAATTAAAAAAATCCTAACATAAAAAATAATCAACTTTTTTTTTAAGAAAATCAAATTCCCCGTAAAATTATGAAATGCATTCATGAATGATATGTGAAAGCCACCGCAGCTTATAAATTCACCAATATTGACAGTTGATGACATTATTTTGAGTTAAATATAAGCCACAGACTATTCCAAGGATGCTGTCTTTGTCTTAGAGTTCCCTGCCGACTTTTTATTCGTTTTTTAAAGTCTATTTGACAGAAGCATGTGGTTTAAAATTTTTTAATAAAAGACGGTTAGCTTGTACTGTATTAGAAAGGAAGAAATAGGATATATGTGAGGGAATATCTCACTCTACAAGGGGCACTTGGTTTCAAGATTAATGCGAGTAGGGTCTGTTTTCAAATACAGTCTCATCTTGTTGAGAGTTAATTTTCTTTTAGATTTTGTGAAATTTTTTCATAATTTATACAAATATTTTAATTTTATATAATTTTTATATGTAACAAATATGTAAAATTACAATTTTATTAATTAAAGTTATAATAACACAATAGGTTTTTGAAAATTTAGAACTTGTTACTAAAAAAAATTCTAAAAAATATGAAAATCATTTTATAAAACTTGTAAGTTGTCTATGCATATGAAAATTTTTCAATGCGTACACAAGCAAAATCCTTATTGAAATCACTTCAACTATGAAACTTAGTTTTTCAATGACCTGCAAAACATTAATACTATATTTGAATGTCTAAAAACAAGATTTCATTCCATTTTCAAATGAATTTTTTTAAATAGTATTTAAATTTAAGTTTAAAAAAAATTATTTTATTTATTATTATTATTTTAATTACATTTGCATCATAATGAAATCTATTAAATTTATCCAAAATTTCATTAGAATTCATTCCGTGTGATATGAAGCACATATTATATTAAGAATTTTACCCTTATTCTAATATTTTACTTACTATAATATCATTAAAATCTACTTTTCAAATGAATTCGATGCATTTTTGAATATGTTTCAAATAAAAAAAAATTATTTATGATAAATTCCTCTTAAAGGGGTGTGCTAAGGACTTGCAAGATAAAAACAAGTCACAAGATGGCGAAACCTTTCGATGCTTAAGTCAATAGATACTCTAGGGTAAGAAGTGGAGAAAAAGATGAGGCTGTGAGAACATGCTTGGTGTTTATAGTGTGGGAGGTGAAACCCTAAGGTTCCAACTAGACCTTGGTATTGGGCCAAATAAGAATGGCTTGTTGGTAAAAGAGATTGGGTGATTTTTTTGTTATTTCTTCCCCCTCGTTTTCTAGGGGAAAACTCAGTGAGAGTAGTTATATGAAGACATCTTGTAAGCTTTAGGACTTGTCTGCCTAGAAAATGACCAAAAGCTTAGGTTTGCAGACTAGTGGGTGAATACTATTAGTGTATATTATTGGCTGCTGGTAGTGAGGGGGTAAAAGTATAGCTTGGCAAAGGGTGCTTGCAACTTTATCCTTTCATAATGTTAGAATAATTCTCTGGCTAGTGGTAGTATATATTATTGGAATACTATTAGTATATATTATTGCCAAGTGGTAATGATGCTTAGTTGGGAAAATTTGCATGAGTAGGTTGCTTAATAGGAGATAGGTCACCTAACAAGAGGGTCCCTGGCATAAGTGATTTATTCTTTCTCCTCTAATCACCTTACTGGCAAGGGAGTGCCTATTATAGGCTTGATATGGTCAAAATGATGCTGGCAAAAGTTGTTGATATGATGACATGTACTCATTTGGCCTTCATTTCCACTAACGGGGGAAATCAAGAAGAATGCCCACTAATTGTTTTATTGTGGTTGGCCACATGATAGTGAATAGCATTTGTAAATGGCACTAAGACCTATCTTCAATTGTTCACATGCTAAGAGGCGATGCCACTAAGACACTGAGGTGAGCTATATGTTGGTGAATGGTACTTAGATGAATAATTGCTATTTCTCTTGCCTTTTTCCCTATCATTGAAAAAGATCAATAAAGGTGCTCATTAAGGAAGTTGTCAAGAAGAGTTATGTGCGGGCAAATAACACTTAGTTGAATATAATTGTCTCTCTTGCCTTCCTCCCCACCAATAGGAGAGATCAATAAAGGCGTCTGCCAAAAAGTTATCAAGGGTGAACCATGTGAGGGTGAACGACACTTAGGCTTTTCTTCAATTTTTGCTGTATGAAAAGGTGATGTTGTTAAGGTGATCCATATGTTAGTCAATGACAATTAGTTGAATAATCATTGTTTCTCTTGCTTCCTCCCCACTGTCGAGGGAGTTCAACAAAGGCACCTGCCAAAAAGGTTATCATGGTGAGTATGTGCTAGTAAATGACACTTAGACTTTTCTTCAATTGTTAGTGTACGAAAAGGCAATAAGGATGAGGCAAACCATGTGTTAACAAATGCACTTAGTTGATTGTGATTGTTTCTTTTGTTTTCTTTCTCACTTTAGGGAGAGATCAACGAGGGTATTATGTGAAAGGTGACTGAGGTGAGTTGGAATGTCACCAAGTGACACTTTGCATAATCTTCAAATCTTAGTGACTTGGATGATTAATATTCCACCTATCCTCTTCCCCATTGTTAGGGGAGATCGATGAGGGTGCTAACTTAGTGAGACATTAGTGCAATGTCAAAGAAAGGTGATCTAAGTGCTGCTTGGGGAACTTTTGTTAATTAAGGTAATGGTGAGTGAAACCTTAAGCTGAAGAGCTTGGGACTAGGCCTAAAAAAGTATGGCTTTGTTCTACTAAGTTGAATAACCTAGCATTATGAGTGCAAAGTGACTTCATGGAATTGTTCAACCAAGATGAAGAGTAAGGCACCATGGGTGCATGGTGATCACTGTCGAATTGTTCTAATAGGTCGAAAAACCTAACACCACGGATGCAGGGTGATCACTATAGAATTAATGCTGAAGAGAATGACTTTTTTGATAACTAGATGTTGAGTGAAGACTTTTGGCAAATAGTTATGTGGTGATTGTAGCTTCCTTTGTTTGCTCTCTACCATTGGGAAAGATTGATGAAGGATAAATATTAGGTCATTGGGATCTTGTTATACAAACACTTTGGCCTTTGGAACCGAATGTCATGAAAGTATCACTATGAGCTAAATGACAATAGTTTAAGTTAATGCTCTTGGAGCTTAAGATAAAAGTAAATAATAGTAGAAATACAAAAGTAATTGCAGGATGACGATATGACAATTATAACTTCTCTTGCCTTTTTCATCATTGTCAGGAGAGACTGATGTGCTGGTGAAAGGCGATTATAAATTGTTTTTTGTCATTGCTTGCAATGGTATAGTGATGTCTAGGGGAGCAATTGAGGAGAGCTTCATACTTGTTTGATGACACTTCAATCAATCTTTGTTTAGGCATCTAGTGAAGGGGAAATGTTTTAATGATGGGTTTTAATTATTTGCCTTTATATACTTCATAGTTACCTTGCATCTTAAAAAAGAGATAGCTAATTTTTGCAAAAATTAAGAAGTACATAATTCCAATATCTCATTCTAATACTATATTTAAAGACTAGTGAGGCAAGCTATGCATGAAGGGAATTATCATGATGCGACAAGAAAGATTATATGCTATTGTCATGTGATGCAATCATCTCAAGCATAGGTGTGTGCACTCCAAATCTTTAACAACAATTCAAGCAATATTATCATGTATATGAGTAATATCATGGACTTTCATGTAAGAAATCTTACTCTCTTTTAAATAAATTTTGTATAAGTGATACTCCAATCTCAAATTCATAAAAAAATGCAAATACAATGGAACAACTTTTTATCAAATGAAAGAGTGTAATGATGATGCAAATGAAAGAATTTTATGGCAACAATGTATGTGGATAATGGAGCACTTCTAGCACGTAATTATGTCATCCACACACATGAGTCTTATGACCCACTAAACCTAACTATAGATCTCACCTAAAGTTCCAAGCAATTACCTTTTTGCTAGGAGGAGAACCACCCTTTCTCGGTGGCAGTGATGACTACTTCTTTGCCTAACCATTTCAAACCACTAACATATATTGATCCATACGATGAAACGTTAGACCCTTAGGAACATCTGGAGTCATTTTTGGTCTTAATGCTATTATCTAGGGCTCTAGATACTATTATGTGTCATGCTTTCTCTACCACCCTGAAGAGGGCCGATTTGCGTTGATTCACAACTTTGTGTCACAAGTCGATCTTGTGAACTAATTTGACAAGCAAATATGCTTGATTTTAGATGAAACTTGATGTAAAAATAAGCATGGAGATGAGGCCTTGTGGTACGAATTTGGAAGCAAATGCACTTGTATTTATTTTTTCAAATTTTTCTCGTTTTGGAGGTATTTATGTCTTTTTAGCATCAATCATTTGGCCAGTATGGGTAGAAAAGTACATGATTATTATCCTTTCATTTTTATCTTTATGTCCATATGAGATGGCACATTGAACCCTAGGAGTTATGAGAAAAGTCTTTATGTCAACTTGAAAAAAGTATATCTACTCTTACCATTAGGGCTTTTGCTTATATGTTTACTCTTACCATTGGAGCTTTTGCTTACAATACTATTTAAAGGGGCACATCCGGTGATTGGGTGGGTACTGTGACTCGGGCTAGGAATTAGAATGTGAAACTTAGAAATACTTCCCTTACACACTCAAAGTTATATAATGAGGCATACATTAATAAAATGAAGTTGTCCCTCTTCTTATTTTTAAAATAATTCATTCTCGATATGCACTAGAGGCTTCTTTTGTGGCATGTTCTTTAAGACTCAATATGCACTAATGCTTTGATTACACGCTTATATTGGCTTGTGGATATGTTACACATGGATTTTAGTTGTATGGGTGACAAAATCCTTAATGCCTTAATTATCTATCCAAGTATGGCTCAAATTTTTTTTGGAACACTAGCATATTGGCCAAGAGTTGGCATTATGCACTGTATGGTTTTGGTTGGAGAGCTATCGACCTGTGATAATTTGTATTAGAGCTCGATTGTGTTAAAGAGAGCAGATTGAGTGGGCCATGATTGGGGTAAATCGACTTGTCAAAAGCATATGGAGCTTGTGAATGAAGTAGACTATTGTTGAAATAATAAAGAGATGCTGCTAAGGACCTGATTGAGAGAGGTGTAAAAGGTTAAAACAGTTTAAGGGCTAGTGCATGAGATATTACATTCGAGGGAACATTAATAGTGCATCAGGTGCAAGTATGCGTAGAAGTTAGTAGACTTGCTATACAACACGGGACATTAATTATGCTCTCATTCATAGTATGCATTCAAGGGAATGCAAACCACTCGAGAAAGTGAGTGAATTGATAGCCTATCTAGTGGGAGAAAGCCCCAAGAGAAGTCCTGGTCTTGTGAAAAAAGCTTAACCATGTCTATGAGGGACATATTAGTTATCGGCAAAGCCTAGAGGCCAAAGTCATAATCATGCTTGAAAAAGCATAGTCACAATAAACAATAGACACATCATGCAGGATGACACATCTCTTATGATGTGTCGAGCTGACAAATCTTATTTGAGGAGTCCAAAATCATTTCAAAAGGCATGAATTTTACTTGGAGGAGTAAACTTGGAGGGGAATGAGATGATTCAAGAGGGATCCATTGTGAACAATTTGTGGATGCAAAGAGTGAGTTGCAGTGCTAATCCATAAGATTTAAGATAACATGCCAGAGAGCTAGCACATCATAGTCGCATGATAAGTGACAATGATACCCATGTATTGAGCTAGAACTACATAGTCATGTGATAGAGTGGCAGTAATGACCTCGAGGTGTAATAGACTAGCATTACACAGATGCAAGATAGACTTTATGGTAATGACTCAGAGATTCACAATTGCTCGTATATAGGCAAAGTGAAACTCGAGCTCGAGTGGAAGATACTCGATGCTCAACCCCCGTCAAAGCCATTTATGTAGGGGAGCCATCATGAGGATGTGTTTGAAAAAGAAGTTTTCAAAGAGATGTCACTTGAGAAATGCCAAGAGAGAAGGCATTGATCATCGATGAAGTTATTGTGAGGGTAATAATACTAGTAAGTGGCTATAAGAGTCGTAAGAAATGAGCTAGTATCATTTTCGAGGAGATAGCACTTAAGCATACAAACCTAGGAGGGGTTGTGAGGACCAATGTACTAAATAGCATTAACTCTAAAAAGATTACAATGGTCAAATTACCTCGAGAGGTAAATTCAAAAAGGGTCAGGAGAATCCAATCGAGCGTGAAAGTTACGTAATGGAAGTATAATGGATTGTTCAAACTTAATGTGAGCAAAATTGTAAGTAAGGTATAGGACTTATGAGCAGGCTATATTTTATGAGCAAGGTATAGGACTTGAGCATGAACAAGATGAACAAGATATGAGATTTATATCTCTCATATCAGTGGTATAGGATATTGGATGTGAGACTATCTGTTAGTAGATGTCCAAAGTGCCAAGCTGGCATACAAGCTATGAAGGTAGCATATACTTATGTTATAGACGTAACAAGTCAAATCATGTGCTACGGAGGTAGTGAGTCGAATCGAAAGCTATGCAAAGATAATGAGTCAAATTGGGAGCTATGTGGGGACAGTTTGTATACAAGTTACAAAGCTAGTGAGGTAAGTACAAATTACAGAGGTAAAAACTTGAATGCTGTAGAAGTAGTGGGACAAGTGAGGTTATAGACGCAACAAAGCTGAAAGAGCTGTAGAGACAATGACACATGAGTTTGTGTTAGGATAATAAAGTAGAGTCTACAGAGGTAGAATATAAAGTCTGTGAAGGCAACAAAGCCTAAGACATTGAAGTTATAGAGGCAACTACCTAAAGTTATGAGGGAAGCAAATGTGTAATAATATGAGTTCAAGGAGATAAAGTTGAGAGGAAGTCGAGGGAGGAGCTAAGGAGCAACAAACTGATGATGATCCTAAAAGCTATGTTTGGTTGAGAGTGTCATTTATCAAAGCCTCTCAAATGATGTTAGCTTAAAGAGATAAGCAAGGAGTGGTCAAGGAAGAAGTTCAAGTGAAATAAGCTAAAGACTTACATGAAGATTTGAGAAGCTAGTACTCAAAAGGAGAAACTTTCATGGAAATTGTGTCAAATTAAGGCTTCAATAAGGGCATTGATACTTGAAGTGAGGGGAGAATGTCACAAGTTGGCCTTGTGAACCAATTCGATAGGCAAACATGCTCAATTTTAGACAAAACTTAACATAAAAATTAAGCATGCAGAGGAGGTTTTGTGGTACAAATTTGGTAGCAAATGCACTTGTAAATTATTTTTTCAAAATTTTTTCCATTTGGGAGGTATTTATATCTTTTCAGCATCGATTGTTTATCCAGTACGAATAAAAAAGTACATGATTGCAACCCTTGCATTTTTATCTTCACGTTCAGATGAGATAGCATATTAGAACCCTTAGAAGTTAGGAAAAAAGTCCTTATGTCAATTTAAAAAAAGTATATCTACTCTTATCATTAGGGCTTTTATTTAGAATGCTCTTTAAGAGGATGCGTTTAATGACTGGGAAGGCATCGTGACTTGGGTTAGGGATCAGAAGAGCTTAGAGATACTCCCCCTACACATTTAGTATAATGTAATGAAGCATATATTAATAAAATGGAATTATCTATCTCCTTATTTTTAAAATAGTCTATTCTTAACATGCTTTAGAGACTTCTTATGTGGCACATTCTTTGAGACTTAATATACACTAATGCTTCGACTACATGCTCATATTGGCTTGCGGACATGTTGAGCACGAGATTTTAGTTATATAGGTGATAGAATCTTCAATGCCCCAATTATCTGTCCAAGTATGCCTCAAAATTTTTAAAAGGCTATCATGTTGGCTAAGAGTTGGCATCATGCACTACACGATTTCAGTTAGAGAGCTACCTGCTTATGACACTTTGCCAAGATAGTTGATTAACTGCTTCCACTAACTAGCTAATGTGTTTTTCACCTTCTTTATATCTAGTAGGGTAACTAAAAAAATGTCAATGGCCTTGGTTAATTTCCAATGAGGACACTGCGAGACACTTGAAGAATATCTTGTTCATTTTAATTCCCTAGCACTAGAAATAAAAGATCTCAATAAGAGTATTGTAGTGTATCAAATCAACTTTGGTCATTTCTCCCTCTAGTTGGCCAAGCAACTTATGGTTTCTCTCCAAGAGTTATTGGCTAGATCAGAAAAGTACATTAATGTTAAAGAAGTTGAGCTTGACCAATGGCAAGTCAAATGAACACAATCTAATAGCACACCATCTAGAGACAGGGCTCCCCGAGTGGGAAAGGGCACATCTTGGAATGGTATAATAATTATGAGCTACTAAATGTACTAATTAGCAGTACCGTGTAGGACATTGGAGTTGTTGATTTAATGAAGTTTCCCTCATAGAAGCAAAGAGAATTTCCCCAATTGACAAATGAAAGTTTTGCAAATTCTATTGTAATTATGGGTATTATAGAATGATTGTGTCACTCTAAATGATGAAATAACCTTTCAAAGTACAAGAAGTTCCATATAAGATATGGGGAAAAAGAGGGAGAGAAGGAGCATGATCATTCCTTATGACCCACTCGGTCAAAAAGTGAACAAGTCAAGATGGCCTCCCCAGTCTTGGAGATGATTGAAACCATTATAGGAAAGTTTACAGGAAGAGAAACCTCTAAAACTACTAGGAAAGGCATGACTAGGTGGTAATGACGGTGGAAGAAAAAAACAAGGGAAAAAGTAGTATGAGCCAATATATTTCACAGAACAAGACTTTGGCGATATTGACCAAGACCATGATGGTCCAATGGTAATTTTGGAGTTATTGCATAACTTCATTGTCAAGAGAATGCTCGTCGGCCAAGAAAGTTCCATTGATATCTTATATTTGCATGTTGCTAACACTCTAAATATCCAAAAAGTATGTATAAACCTTATATATGTATCTTAATTGGTTTCATAGAGGGTAATTTCAGGTGGAAGAGACAATAGCCCTGAGGTTAACCTTGAGAACTTGATTGTTGATGAAGAATTTAGATGTCACTTTCCTTGTTATGGCACCCCTAGTAGTGCCTACAATATAATTCTAGGTAGGCCATCTTTAAATCAGGGAAGGGTTATTATCTTTACCCCTATTTGTTAATGAAATTCCCAATAATAGAAGGAATTTGGGAGGTTTGTGCTGATCAGCATGTGGCCTATAGATGCTATATAGCAAGCTGAGCCAAAAGCCAAGAAAGTGCTAGTGGGATAAAGCTAACAATCATCAACCCAAAGGATAACAAGTGTAAAATGGTAGACTTGACTTTACCTGATGTCCAACAAGATAACCCATGTCGACCAAAGCCAAGCTCAGATTTAGAAGAGGTGTAGATTTTTGGGGAAAAGGATGGAAGAATAATAAAGATTAGGGCTGAGCTCATAGGAAAAGATCAAGATTGATTAGTGAGATTGTTAGAGGAGTATATCGAAGTCTTCACTTAGACACTTGCTTATATGCCTAGAATTGACCCAAGGGTGGCCTACTATAGGCTGTTGATCGATTCAAGCATTAAACTTATATAGCAGAAAAAGAGAAGCCATGACACCTAGTGGTAGAAAATAATTAAAGAGGAAGTGGAAAAACTATTGAATGTAGGATTCATTAGGAAAATCTCATACACCACATGGCTGGCAAATGCAGTCCTCATAAAAAAGGCCACCAAAGGTTGGATGATGTGCACAGATTTTACGTACTTCATCAAGGCATGCCCCCAAGGACTTGTACCAACTTCTAAACATTGATCAGCTAGTGGATAGTGCCACTAGATTCAAGATCTTTAGCCTTAGGGAGACGTTCATAAGCTACAATCATCTTAAAATGCATCCAGATGATGAAGATAAGATAACTTTCATAACTTATCAAGGGACTTTCTATAATAAAGTAATGCCATTTGGATTAAAAAATGCATAAGCAATGTATGAGAGAATGATGAATAAGGTATTTTCAAAGCAGTTGGGCAGGAACATAGAAGTCTATGTTGATGACATGTTAGTCAAGTCAAAAAGCTCAAAGTAACATTAGGTAGATCTAGAGGAAACGTTCAAAATCTTAAGGAAATACTAGATAAGGTTGAATCCAAAGAAATGTGCATTCAGGATGAAAGTAGGATAGTTACTAGGTTTCATGCTAACCAAATGAGGCATAGGAGAAAATGCATCTAAGTGTCAAGCTCTCATTGACATGAGGAGCCCGTCAACAAAGAAAGTGCAAACACTCAACTAAAAGATTGCAACCCTTACACGTTTCATGTCCAAATCAGTTGATTAACATGCTCCTTTCTTTAAATTGCTTAAAAAGGTTAAAAATTTTGAATGGATGAACAACTATGAAAAAGCTTTCCAAGAGCTAAAATAGTACTTAACCACACCACTTATACTTTGTTGACTGGCGCCTATAGAAACATTGTATTTGTACTTAGCAATAGTTGTAGAAGTGGTGAGCTCAGTACTCATTCAAGAAGTTGAAGGATAACAAATATTAATGTACTTTACAAGCTGTAAATTGCCTGGGGCAGAAACAAGGTATCAAAAAATTGAGAAGTTAGCTTTTACGTTATTGTTGGCATCTAGGAAGTTAAATCCCTACTTTCAAAGCCACTGATTTGACTAGTATTACAAAAGCCTGATCTTGCCAGATGATTCGTAGCATAAGTAGTAGAACTTTCAAAGTATGGGCTGATTTACTAAGCCAGAAGATGAGTAAAGGCCTATGCATTAACATACTTTATAGTTGAAATGACAAATGCAGAAGAGGTTAAAGTGGAAGGCTAAGTATGGACACTAGACATGGACAACTTATCAAATGAAAAAGGTAGTAGAGCATGAGTAATCTTAGAAGGGTCTACGGATTTAGTCTTGGATCACTCAAGTTTAACATTGAAGCAACAAACAATCAAGCAAAGTATGAGACATTAATAGTCAGGTTAAAGTTATCAAGAGAAGTTAGAGCATGGTCATTGAATATTAAAAGTGATTTTTAGTTGGTAATTGCTCAAGTCAAAGGAAATCATGAGGTTAAAAAGTTGACACTTGCAAGATATGCTAGTATAGCCAAAAACCTATTGAAAGAATTTAGCTTTGAGTTGACAAGAATTCCCAAGGAAGAAAATGATCACGTAGATGAACTGGCCAAGTTGGCTAGCGTTAATGTAGCAATAAATAAAAAAATCGTGATACAAGAAACACTGCAGTTTTGTTGCACAAATGAAATAATATGTGTAGAATAAGAAGAGTTGTGACTAACTCTGATTATGATGTTCCTAAATGAAAGGCAATTACAAGAGAATAAGAAAAAGGACAAAAAGGTTGAACGAATAGTAGTGCATTTTATCTTGGAAGGGAGTAGCTATATAAGAAAGTTTATTCCATCCTATCATTATATGTCTTCGACCAAGTGAAGCTAACTACGTCTTGAGAGAAATACATGATAGAATTTGTGGGAGTCATATGACAAGAATGATGATCACTCAAAAAGCTATTCAGTTAGGATATTTTTGGCCCTAGGATTAAAAAAGAGGCACTTGAACTCGTGTGAAGATGTAAAAAGTGCTAAAGGTTCACCAAAGTTCAAAGGTAGCCCATGGTAAACCAAATGCCTAGTTTTGCCCTTTGGTTGTTTGACTAGTGGGGGATAGATCTACTGGATCCATTTCTAGTTGCTTCCAATCAACTAAAGTAAGTGATAGTAACAATAAATTACTTTACCAAATGGGTAAGGCAGAACCCCTTGCAACTATAACTTCAAACAATGTGCCAAAATTCGTTTGGAAAAATGCCATTTACAGGTAAAAGCTCATAACAACAATTATATTTGATAGCAAAAAATTGTTTTCCCATAACAATTTTCAAAGTTTTTGTCAAAGGTACATTCACAACTATATGGTCATTATGAAAGCATGAATCTCATCTATTCTTAAATAAAGGTTGATGATCAAATAAAAGTTTATGTCTGTTGAACATCCCTAGATAAATAGGTGGGCAAAGCTAGCAAACAGGATCATTTTAGAAGGACTTAGAAAGAGGCTAGACAAAGCAAAAGGGAAATGGGTTGAAAAGTTATCAAGCATCCTATAGTCATACAAAACCACCATTTATTCCGCCTTTGGAGAAACCCTTTTTTTGCTCGTATATAAGAGTGAGGCTATGTTCCTAATTACGCTGGGGCAATATTCTGATCGGAGGGAGCATTATAAGCAATAAGAGAATGAAGAAAGGAGAAAGGAGGAGCTAGATATGCTAGTAAAAACAAGAGAAATAGCTTAACTTTGAAGTGAGTGTTATAAGGCAAAAGTTGTGAAAATCACAAATAAGAGAGTAAAGTAAAGAATTTACAAAAGGCGCATTGGTCTTTTGATAGGTAGATAGATTGTGTAAGGCATAGACCAAGGGCAAATTAATGACATCATAAAAAGGCTCATTTAGAGTGTGGAAAAGCTTGTTGAACAATGCCTACCACCTAGAGACTATTCAAGGGGAGCCCCTCCTTCGAACATTGAATATGACACATTTGAAGTTGTACCATATGCAATTATGTATATCACAAACAACAAGCCATGTAATCAAAATGAAGCAAAATACAAAATGAAAAGTTACTATGTTTATAAATGATTCCTAATAAAGATTGATCAGTCCATCAACACTAACAAAGCCGAGTGGTCCCTTTGACACCAATCAAGACTAAGCAATCTACTCGGTACTAATAAAGACTAAGTAATCCCTTTAGCACTAATAAAGATGAACAGCCCACTCGGCACTAACAAAGTTGAGTAATCCCTTCAGCACTAATAAAGATTGAGCAGTCTTCTCAGCATTAATAAAGACTAAGTAGCCCTTCAACACTATTAAAGCCAGGTAGTCTCTTTAATGCTACAAAGACCAAGCAATCCTCTTGGCATCATAAAAATGAATGACCTTTACAACATAACTACTTTGTCAGATATAAGAATGAGGTAACTGATAGATAAAATGCAAAAGCAACAAAAAGCAAGTCACCAAGGAATAACACAATATAGAGCCCATTGAAGGCGCGATCGGATAACCCATTAGAAGTCAAAGTAACATAAAATCCATTCTTATCGACAAAAAGGCAAAAAAGAAGGATAAAAGGCCCGTTACACTACAAAAAAAGTATATATTAGCGGCGGTTAAAGATCGTAAATAGCCGTCGCTTACAAAATTAACGGTGGTTAACGTAACTGCCACTAAATGCACCGCCAGAATGCATTTAGCGACGGTTACAGGAAATCACGGGAAACGGTGAAGCATTAATATAGCGGTGGTTAAGCGTAACCGCCACAATATTTGCACTGTATTTTAAAGGCGTTCAGTAACCGTCACAATTCTTGAACAGAAATCACGATTTCGCTATTAATATAGCAGCGATTTTGTTAACTGCCGCTAAAATTTATTTATTTTTTTAAAATTTTTTTTACCACTCTATCTAATTTATTTTTATAATTCAGTGATATTAATTGTCCCTGTAAAATATAAAAATAAATTTATAGTATAATAAGAAAAATATTCATTGAAATATAATGAAAAAGAGATTCATTTGAATTAAATATAATATCTACATAGTCTTTACATCGCAAATCAGTCCAG
>JANHAO010001064.1:0-35216 GCA_026873985.1 Saraca asoca
TATTATTATTATTAAAATAATGTACTTCTGAAACTATTTTCTCATATAATATTTAAATTTTAGAACAAAAGTTGGCTGCTCCTCTAGCAGCAGCCAAGAGGCGCCACTTATAATTTTTAACCAAAACACGTGATTCGTCGAGAATGCATTAACATCGTCCATATGTTTGTTGCTTATTGGTATATAGTTTTGCACTTCTCCATTTAGTGGTGCCAGACGTTCCTTGGCTGCACTAAAGTCTGTAGTTGCGAGGCTAAAGAAATGAAAATTTTCTCCTAAACTTCAATGGGGGCTTGAGCCCCCACTCGGCCCCACGTGGGTCCGCTCATGGTGAAACTACACTAAGAAAAGACATTAGTGACATTGCTTGGGTGATCGTCAGAACGTATTTTGATACTTAAGTTAATAATCAAATAGAATATAAGCAAGAAATTTAGGAAAAATTGTTTTAGGGTTTTAGGAGTATTTGGTATCTTTATATAAATATACAATCAAAGACAAAAAAGTCCAACAAGATGGATAAGACTGTATAACTGGTAGTTAGTATGGTCTACTAAGGTGGGGGGTATGTAGTGTCCTTTGTATACGTCCAAGAGGAATGGTGGTTAGATAACATGGTCATATTATAAAGGGTGCCGGATTGTTGTTGGGTAACTTATGGCCATGCTTAGGCAAGTGTTTGTATAGAAAAGGTGGATGAGTTGGTATCACGGTATTTGTCTATGAGTGGTCATCTCTGGTGTCTAAGGCAATCACCATAGAGCAAAATACCTAAGGAATTTTTCATGTTATCACTTACCCCATTGCCTTAGAGTTTTCAAGTGAAGCACCTATGATTTGGGCTCACTAAAAGGTCACTTCTTTCTATATTGACATGTCTAACAATTATCTTGGTATTAATGTGACTAATGGCTACAAACAATAATTTCAACATGTTTTTCATAAACATCATCATTGCAAGCTTTTCGCATTAAGCAATCCTAGTCGTTATTCCTTTTTTATTCTTAGAGAATCCTAGCCATTGGATTTTGGTAAATATAAAGTCATCTTCCCTCATTCTCTCTTCACTTTCTATATTCAAATCCATTATGCTCCTGTGCTCTATTGCAACCTTTGGTCTTCTGCTTGTGCTTCGTCATCTTTGCTCCACTTTGTTTCTCTAGTATTTTTGTAGTTGTCGGTGGCTGTGCTTTGGGTTTTTGGCTGGTTGCATTTGTTTTGATAAGTTTTGCCTTTTTTTATTTTGGTTGCTCTTTGTATTATTCGTTGGTACTTGTTTCATTTCTAGGTTTGTGCAGGCTCATGAATTTCATTTTTATTTTTAGCTCTTCTCCCTTTATTCTTTGTTTAACTTCTTAAACATCTCCTAATTTTCAGGTACGTTATTAGTCTCTTTTGTTCTTCTTTTTGGCATTATGTCTTCTCTGTCATACATCAACCCCTTCTTGGTAATCCTCTCATCTCGCCAATGGAAGCCACAATGGATTTTGAGAATACCAAAAGTCGAAACTCCTCAAGATCCACCCAAAACCCATTTCTAGCTTTGTCGAGTTTGTCGTCTTCTTCTAGAATTTCAACACCAGAGGTGTCTCCATGGATTTCCTCCTCTTCTTCTTCCTCATAAGCAAGGGGAGAAACTTTGTGCTGATGTCCAACGATCAAATGCATCCTTCTCAAAATGTGACAGGTCATCCTAGTGGCACCACTCACAATGATTAAGATTTGGTAGTCCTAATTTTGTACAACACCATGGTTGTTATAAAATGTTTCTAGGTGGTCCTAAGGTAAGTAGAGTGCTCTCACAATTTGGAGGTTTTTTTCACTTTTTTGTTTGGAATCTTTGTGGCAGGCATATTTATTTTCATTCAAGGGCTTTCTTTAGATGTTATCATGAGTTAAAACTTTTGATTGAGCTAGCATTGAATCCAATGGATTGGAAAGATAGGTTTTCCACACAAAGGCAACTAAGGTTCCTTAGTTTTTGCCATGCTAGTATATTCATAATGGGAGGTTCCACTTTCCTAATGAAATAAGGTCCCCAAGGTAAAACCTTTCATTTATGAGCTTGGAGACTCATGTGACAAGTGCCATAAGGATGACTACTAAGGTAATCCTTAAGGCTCTATTGGCAAAGAGTTTTGAGAACAACACCAAAGTTCTTATCTGTATTTGTTATAATGCACACTTTTCATCCACCTATATTTTTGCGATGTTGACCTTTGGTATTTCATTTTTACATAGTATTTTACATGACATGAGTTCCCACCACTTAGTGAGAATCCCTTGCCATGAACTAGGCTCTGTTAGGTGATTTGTAGTGCCCATTCTTACCAATGACAAAGCTTGTAAGGAGTAAAAATGGCAAGAAAAGGAACACTAAAAGCGTAAAAAGGTTGAACGAGACCATAAAGGTGAGCAATGGACAAAAGATTGCTAAGACAATCACAACATTCAAAGAAGGGGTAAATTAAAGGCTCTAAGGGGCATGTTGTAAATTTAGATAACTCATTGACTTTTCCCTCAGCTCTCGCACCCCTTTTCCATAGACCTAGCTCGTGATTTCCAATGCATTGAGTCCATTGATAACGTGTTAAAAAGTGTGCACATGGCCTTGGATGAAGTGGAAAGGGTCACGAACTTGATTCTGGCAAAACTCCTTTAACCTCATGTTTAAAAGCAGAAGATGAACCTTATTTTTAAGTCAAAATAGTTGAAAATTCATGAAAAGGAGGCAGCCAACATAAAAGCTAGGGAAAAACAAGGGGCGTTGTCATCCAAAATTTTATTTCGACAAGTGGTTGGTGGAGCTTAAAGATAAGATCCAAATGCTAGACGCCAAATTTCAAAGTTCATTAGAGGCCTTTATAAAAGCTAACAATGATCGGATTGTCATGGAAGAGAACTTAGGCAACCGAGGAGAAGTTAAACTTAGATGCCTCGAAGCTTAATACTTTAAGAACCCAAGTCCAAGCCTTAGACAAAATGAACTCTAAAACTATCATGGCTCCATCTACTTAATCAAGAAGGACAATCTGGATATTTAGTAAAACTTGTAAAAGTAGAACTGATTTCACGACTACCTCTTTGATATTGGTGTTGACCTTCTAAAGAGCATTAACAAGCCAAGTCTTTCTCCATATCTTGTTCCTGAAGCTGGGGATTTGACATTGGAGATGGCTAAAATGCTAGATAGAATGAGTAATTTTGGTGCCAGCATAGGTGAGAGCAATGTTTATATGACAAACCTGAACCCAACGGACTTTACCATTAAAGTAGTCACACTAAATCCCGAGGTTGTTATGATGTCCATGCTTCGAGCCGTGGCAAACATGAATGAAGGGCCCAATTTGTTAGGTTGATTATATATTATGTATTGAATTTAAGTTTTTGTTAAGTTTACATTACTCTGTGGGCATTTCACTTAAATATTTTGGCTTACTTGTGGGTGTTAAACCCGAATTTGGCAATGTTTATGTTTTATTTATTTGGTAGTTTTATGTTTTGATTTTTGTTTATTCTAGTATGTTTGTGTGTGACATATCACTTTTGTTTGTTGGCTTTAAAGGCATTTCCTGTAATTGCTTATTGTTTTAATTTTTGCATAGTGTTAACTCCGAAGACTTTGTGTTATCAATTGAGTGAGGTAATGTGGTTTGTGATGAAGTGTCCATTGCTGATAAGCCAATTGTGAGTTGAGGCATAGTTTGTTGTCTGGATGCATGGTGACCTCATAGAATTGTTCTACCAAGTTGAAGAGTAAAGCACCATAGGCGAAGGGCAACCTCATGAAATTGTTCTGCTAAGCCAAAAAGCAAGGAACCACAGGTATAGGACAACATCATGGAATTGTTCTCTTGGCAAAGATTAGATTAGTGACATGTAGAAAGATAATATGTCATATAAGACTTTGAACTTATACTTGTTTTATTGATAGTTATGTACAATTGGGCAAGCCCTTACATTTGATTACAGACTAGAAAATTTAAATACTTAGAATAATGGTGACATAGCAATGGATATCTTTCCCTCCAATGGTTTGAAAGTAATAAGTCCTATTGTTCAAAGCTTTTTTTCACATGAAAATGACCTTCCTAGTTAAGGCTAGCCTACCTTCTTCTCCTCTATTTCTTGGGTTATCTGCCTTTCTCTAGACCAGCGTGCCTACTTTGAAATCTATTTTCTTAACCTTTCACCTATGAAAGTATGCCAACTTTGCTTTGCAAGCTTGTACACTTGGCACTTTTGAACATATTCTCAGTGTCTTGTTTAGCGCTTAGTCAAAAATACCTGCTTGAGATTATTTTTCTAGCGAGAACTAAGGTGATAGTATGGCTACCACAAATTTCCTCATGGAGTTCTCTTAGGATGTAATCTGCTCTTTCATTGTGAGTAAGGAAAAAAATCGCCCATATAACCCATCTCCCTCCATGTAATAATGGGTTAATTGACAAGTGACTAATAGCCTTGGTTCCCCTTTGAGAGCTACCTATTTTTAAGAAAGGTAATGATAAGATCTATCTAACAATGTGAAAGAATGGTATACGTAACTTTATCCTTTTTTTTCCATACTTGAGTGAGCTTTTCCTGTAAAAAGCACCTAATATGGATTGCCATTCGAGCACTAGCTAGTTTAGATAGCATGTTTGCTCTATTGTTTTTAGTTCTAGGTACCAAGACCAGCTTATGTTCCTCAAATTATTGTAGTAGGTTCTGGCTTTCTTGTTGTACCATGCTAGATTTGGCACCATTATCTCATATGTTTCAACAATCTGCTTAACGAGTTAAGAATTGTTATGCATCTTATTTTTTTTACACTCCTACCTTTTTTTTCAAACTCCAACCTAGCGATTAATGCTTCATATTCTAACTTATTGTTAGTTGCTTTGAACTTAAATTTCAAGGAATACTCTAAAGAAACCTAGTCCAACCCTTCCAAGATAGTTCCTGCCATGCTTCCCTTATTGTTAGATAACCTATTTACAAACAACAATCACATAAAAGGTTTGCCAATTGCTAGGGTTGTCTAGTCAAGATGATTTATTTTGACCATAAAATTAGTGAGTATTTGGGATTTTACTACTTTCTTGGGTCCATATTCACTTAACTCAATGAACCTATTGACTAGCCATTTGGCAAGGTCGAGTTTTTCTAGTACTTGACGCAAAAGGTTAGTCAGCTTGGACAACCACCTCATAGCTTTGGAAGTAGGGCTTCAATCTTTTATAAGAGATCAAGAAATTGTACACCAATTTTTCTATTTTTTTGGTATATTAATTTGGCCATGTGTAGGACCTTGCTGACAAAATAGATTGGTTGTTATTCATTGTTTTCCTCCCTAATTAAGACTGAGTTGATGGCCTCATAGGTAGTAGTAAGGTATAGGTAAAATATCTTTTCAGGGATTGCCCGAGTGAGTGCTGGAGGGTTCACCAAGTAGGCTTTCAGATCGGTGAATGCTTTCCCACACTTGTCAACCCATGTGAAATTCTTGATGTCTTTCAAGATTTTGAAAAATGGAGGGCATCGATTGCCTATCTTAACATAAATTGTATAAGTAAGGTAATCCTCCAATTGACTTGCTAGATTTCTTTGATATCTCTTAAGCTTTGCATTTCTAGGATTGCCCTACATTTAGTGGGGTTTGCCTCTGTGCCTCATTAGGTCACCATAAATCTTAGGCATTTTCCCACAGACACTCCAAAATGTTATTTTTCTTTAGGGTGGCAAAAGCTTCCTGGAGGTCTTTGAGATAGGAACTGAGTTTACTTGACTTGATACACATATCATTTATGTAGACTTCTAAGTTCCTCTCTATTTATTCATTGAAGACCTTGTTTATCATTCTCTAGTATGTTGTCCCTATGTTTTTCAATCTAAAACATATTGCTCAGTAATAATAGATGCCCTTGTCTATGATAAAGGTCATTTTCTCATCGTTTTACTCCTCCATCATGATTTGATTATAATCTTTAAAGGCATCGAGAAAATTAAGCAATCTATATCTTGAGGCTTGATTAACCAGTTAGTCTATAGAGAAAAGGAGAAATAAGTCTTTAAGGTATACTTTGTTAAGATCGATAAAATCCACACACATTCTCCAGACATCATTCGCATTCTTTACTAGCACAACATTCGAAAGCCAAGTGATGTAGTGTACTTCTCTAATAAATCCAACAACAAGAAATTTGACAGTCTCTTGCTCTATCACTAACTAGCATTCAAACTCAAAATGTCATTTTTTCTATTGAATTGACTTTACTTTAGGGTCAATCATGAAATTGTGGCATGCTATCCCCTATCAATCATTGGCATTTATGCCACCATTCAAGCAATAATTTTGATGTTGTCTTTTATTAGCCTAACTAAAGCTTCCTTTGCATTAAGGGTAGTTTTGAGCTAAAATGGATTATTTGTTGGTTATCAAGACCAAAGATACATAATTATTCCAACTCTTCTTTGGGTTTTAAATTCAGTTTCCTCTATCTTTCATCCTTTGGGTCTAGGCTTTCTATTATGATGGCTTTTGTAGATTCCAACACTTTGCTTTGGGCTTTCTAGAGGTCGCCATTTTCAGTTATAAGGTTGATCTTTAAGCTATTGAAATAGCAACGACGAGTTGTTTCCTCTTCAACTTGAACTTGGCCAACTCCATTCTGAGTGGGGAACTTCATTAGCAAGTTTGGGGTTGACATTATAGTTTTTGCTTTGTGAAGACCGGTTCACCCCAAGATCATATTATAGGCAAAGTTCCCCCTTTCACTACCAAGAAATTGACTTCAATGTCTTTATGGTAATCCCTATCATCAATTGTCATTCTCAAGGTGATGCTCTCTTCCACTTCCACCATTTTTCTTGAAAATCTAACAAAAATTCCCACGCACAAAGTGAGTTGTTGGTAAGGGATGCTTAAGGCCTTGAATGTCTACTTATAGATGACATTAACGGAGTAGTCGTAATCTGCTAGGATTCTCCTAACTTTTAGTTGTGGATCATGGTGGTTATGACCACTAGGCTGTCATGGTCCCATATGATGTCACCATAATTCTCATTTAAGAAAAAGATTATTGGAAAAGGTTCATACTCATTTAGATGATCCTTTTTGTTAACATTCATCACTTTCTGGATAGATTTCTTTTGGGTGTTAGCTGAGCTTCCTCCACCTATAAATCCATTGGTGATCACTTCAACAAGGGTAGAAGCTCTTCTTGATTACAGGGTGGTTCTCTGCCCGCATTTGCCTTTCTTTATATGTTCTAAGCTAATCTTGGTGTTAAGGATGATAAACTATCTATCACTATTAAGTAAAAGACCATTATTTTAGATGTCAAGGTGTTGTGTGAATTGTTTGACATGAGTAGTGAAGGGCATTAGGTGATTGATAAAGATATGCAAGATTATAATAAAAAAGAAGCTTTAAAATTTTTGTTTCCTCATGTTACTCCTGTTATCCAAAGTGGCAACCTATTAATCAAGAGATTGTTTATGGATAATCGCCTTATTCATTATACTATTACGAAAATTATCTTGCCTAAGAGTACCAGCTTTACACAAATTATGGACGATGGGCTTATTCATATGTTAGCTATTCGTAAAGGCATCCAGGTTAATGTTACATATCTCATTCTTAAGTATATGGGCATTTCACACTAAAATTGACACAAACTTTCTATTTTATGGGATGGTATTTTCTCATATCTTCAGGTGCTTTCAAGTTTCTATGAGTCTTGAGAAAGAAATTAAGTACCAAACTAGCTTCACTATCACTAATGAGAAAAATCTTCATCTTGGAAATGTGAATGGGAAATGGAGTAAATCGATCACTACTAAAGGTTCTTTTTCTGTTAGAGGTTCTAGAGCTTCTATTGAGAGAAGTGCTATCCAAAATGAAACTCTTGCTCTCCTAAAATAAATATGAATCCTATAAAATTTCCTCCATGATTCAATGTTGAAGAACTTAACCGAGGTTCATACTGATCAAAAACCTATTCATGAGTGACCGGACTCTATGCAAGAGCATCTCCCCACTTTCTAGATGAACATGAATCTTGACACTAAGGAGATCCATGATCGCTTGAATATTATGAACACCTAAATTAATGAGATCAATGAAGCTATCATGCCTCATGAAGAATATATGTTGATTTTTTTTTTAATTAGTTGATATACATTGTTTCCCTTAGTCCTATTTACCTTTTACAAGACATTGCTTTTGCTACTTTTTTTATTTCCTTTTTGGAATAATTTTGGATACTTATATTGATTTACCTTGGTTTTGTTAGTCTTGCTAGGGATATTGTTAGCATTGCTATCATATTTTTCTTCAATTTTGATATTAAAAAATAATATTGATTAATATCATAATCTGACCATGTGTTTAGTGCTTATTATTTGATTGTAGGATTAAAGTCAACCTAATGTTATTCAAGAGATCTACTTTTAGATATAGCAATTTTATTGTATTAATTAGGATATTTTGTAAGTATGATCTAATTTATATTTGATCCAAATAAGTTTATCAAATCAATTAAGTTAAGGTAGAAATAAATCACTTGAAATGAGTTAAAACCAAAAGTTTTCTAACAAAGTTTTCAAATACTCTTTCACAAGTGAAATTTTTATAAAAACTATATTTCATTATATGAATCGATTTACAAATTGATTCATATTGAAAATCTTGTGAAATGAACATAAACTGATTCATGAAGAATTGTTTTGAAAATTGTTTATACCAAAGGTTAGAAAATTTTAAGAATTGATTAGATAATCAATTCATGACTTGTTCACATGATAGTGTGAATCAATTTATACATCAATTTAGTTATGAAGTTCATGATGATATTCATAGATGAATCGATTCATAAATTGGTAATAACTTTGAATCGATTTTTGAATCCATTTATAGTCGAAAAGTTAGTTATTTTTTAAAAGTGGGTTGCCATACTATAGATACCATCTAACCTCATTTCAAACACAACAACTTTTATAATTTTCAAGTGCAAAAAATAGAGAGAAAATAAAGTTATAAGCTGATCTATCTCTACCTCATCTACTTCCATCAAATTGAATGATTCTTGGATCAAACTGAAAGGGAATATACACTAAATAATTGAGATCCATATCTCAATTTAAGTAACTATATTTTCTATCTTGAAACTTTGTTTCTAGTTTAGATTTCTAGGGTTTAAAAATCTGAGATACAAAGAAAAAGGTTGATCTTCCCTTTATATCTTCTTTAATTGTGAGGTTGATCATAGTTGTTAGAAGGTGTAATGATTTTTTGCATCTAAACTGGTTTACAAGAGCTCGATAAGTTCTTGTGTGAACTGGTTCTCAAGAGCCTAGTAAAATCTTGTGTAATTAGTAATAAAAAGGACCATTCGATTAAGGATTTCATTGGAGTGAACGTATACTTCAATTGCGATTTTAATTAAAGTGGAACCACTTTAAAAATTCTGTGCTTTCTTTATTTTACTACATTAATTTTTCTTGCACATATTATATTTGATAATCTGTTTTACAATCTGATTTAATCTCAAAACAATGATAAGAATCGATTCTAGTTTTCAATACGAGTAATTACATTCTTTAAACACACTTTGATAATTTCCTTTTGAAAAATTCAAAAGAAGATTGCAAAACTTTTGCTAAAATTCAAGTAGAATTCAAACCAAAAAAGGACCAACAGGTTTTTCATGATAGAATTTCAATTTGATCTTTGGTATTATTCATTTGCCTCTATTAATTTCTTTTTAATGGTGCCAAAAAAGGGAGAATCAATGATATTTTGGGTATGCATATTTTGAGGGGGAGCTACTAATTTGAAGGGAAGTTTATGTGCCAAATGTTTGTTATTTATCTTTGAAGCCAAAATGGTTTATTATCATAAAAAAAAGGGGAGATTGTTAAGTTTAGCCCTTGCTTAAAATAATTTCATAATTATTTTTATAGTAACAAACATTTTAAATATGTTTAATATGTTTATTTATAGCAAAATTATACTTAGAAGGCCTTGAAGAATGTATTAAGGATTTAGCTTAGGCCTAGAATTATTTTGTAAATGTTAAGATATTTCTTTGATTTAGCTTAAGGTTAAAAATCAATTTTATATAGTATTTGCCTCAAAGAGTTTTAGAAATTATTGTTAAATTATTTTCCATGAGGGTAAAAGTTTGTGACACGTTTTATTCTTTAAAAAATATAATTTTTAGTTGAAAAAAATGACTTGAAAGTTATTTGAAAATGTTTTTGATCAAATATCCTTTAAAATAATGTTTAAAGATCATTTGTAAAAAGAAGAATTGATTTGGCCAATTCTAAGCTCATGAATCAATTCTCTAGCCTAGAATAGGCATGTAAATTGATTTTTGAATTGATTTGTGCCCCTTTGAAAACTTCTAGAGAGCCATTCATTTTAAGCAAGTCGATTTGTAGCTTTAAATACTAGGCACACAAATTAGTTCTTGAAATGATTTGTGCCCTTTAGAAAAATGCCTGAGATTTATTTATTTTGAGTGAATCGATTTGTAACTTAAAACAATAGGCTTGCAAATCAATTTGTGCAAATCAAATTTTATCCAGAGAGCCTTTCAACTTAAGTAAATTGACTTACAAATTGATTCGTAGTTCAAAAAATGCCTTCACTGATCAATTCGACTAAGGTAAATTTTAAATTAAAGATTCTTAACTGTGTTTAACAACTATCTTACTATAAATATACTTTACTCATTTTCAGTTTGATTCTTCACAAACCTAAGAGACAAATATAACTTATTTTCTTTTAGCTTCAATTGTTTACTATATTTTATCATGTTAAGCTAAATTTGAGCAAATCCTTTTTGCACTAAGCTTTAATTTATTATTTGAAATTTTGAGTTCTTAATTATAATCCTTTGTTTCATCTCTATTTCTGGGTATTTATAGGGATAGGAAACCCTAGGTTAGCAATAATATAGAATCTCTTAAGTGTTTAGCTTTGAGTGAGAAATTTTAAAAGAGTTTTGATTGTTGGGGTTATACAATTGCTACAGAGGCCTCTTTAAGTGCCGGATTCAAACTTCGAGGGATTGAATATAATGGAACCAAGCATTTTCAAGTATAAAGAGTGGATGTTCACTTTGAACTAGATCTTTAAGGGAGAATTACTATAAAAATTGATGTTTGAATCTCTCTATCAATTCTCTTTCATTTTTCTACAATTTATTTTATGCACTTCATATCTTTTGCATTCATAAATGTTCAAGTTAATGTTAAATAGCTATAGTGTCGTATTTTAGATTGGTTGGGCTAAATTGTGAGATTGTTAATAATTTATTTTCAAATTTTTGAAATTTTATGAAAATTGAAAAGAAATTTTAAAAAATTATAAATTTTTAAAATCAATTCATCCCTTGATAAAATCTTGGACTACGTAATAGTCCTTAAATTTTTTTTAAAAAGCTAGCTAATGAAAACACAATCCACCCTAAAATACACATAATTCTGTGACTGAATAATGATAACTATTGTAGCACCAGCACAACTAAAAATATTTGAAACATTCGTAGACTTTCATTATATTTTAATTTTTTAATGATCATGAAATCAATTTTATTACACTTAATCTGGTTTAAAGACAAGGCATTCATATAAAAACTAAGAAATCCCTTGAGGATCCTTAATTATTTGTGACCTAATTGGCCTGAAGCCAAAAATATAATTTAATTGCATATGATAAGTTCCATCTTGAAGTGAGGAGACTTCCAGTCAATAAATTGCCTTTAACTTAAAGTTTGACGCAATGACTTTGACGCACGTCCCCACTCGATCCCTCTTTTTATCAAGTTTGTATCTTTTTTTTTTTTCTTTTGATCGTATTTTTGTTACAATTTTGATTTGTAATAGGATTTAAAATTATTTTTACGTACAATAAAATTCATAAAAAAATTATATTTATTTTTCTTCAATATAAAAAAATATCAAAAGAAAGAAAAAGAATAAAGAATTCAATTTTCTTTTCTCCATCACATCTTATTTCTCTTTTCTTGGAAGCTAGCTGCTGTTTTCTTGCCGGCCACAATAAGTAGATACCTACGAAATTGAGGCGCCAGAATTTGAAAATGCTCAAGCACATATTTATCAAAACAAAGGAAAAAAAATAAAAATTAATTAAAAAAAGGTAAAGGAAAAAACTAATTATTCTTTTGGGACAAAAAAGGCTTTTGACTAAAACTCAATTTAATTCCAAATCATTAACCACTATAGTTATTGCCTCATGCTCATATATTAATATTAATATCTTGAAGATTAGTCGGTTCATCATTCTAAAAGGTTATTGGTTTTGGTATTAGTGTTTTTCATCTATTGAAGATGCTCTTTTCTTCACCTCAGAAAATAAAAAGATTCCCCATTCTTTTTCTAATCGTCCTTTTTCTTGATCGGAATGATTGAGGGAAGATTCTTTGGTTATATGTTTTTCCTTTGTCACTCACATGTCAATGTATTCACACATGGGTATATATGTTAAATAATTACTCGAGAATAAATTTCAATGGTTAGCATTTATAATAATATCCTTAGTATTATTAAAAAAGATTTCTTTCTTTGCAATCCCATGGCACACTAGAAAAATTTGTTCAGTGGGATCAATTCATATATATTATGAATAATAAAATATGACACTAATATTTTTGTTTTCGGCAAATTTTCTTATTTCAAAAAAGTTTAATGATGATATCATAGTAACATCATTAAAAATATTATTTAAATAGGTTTCATAGCACATTTGATTATGCAAATGGTTTTTATGTGATTTGTAATTAAGAGAGTTCTTTCTAGAACTGCAAGAAATTAATTGATAAAATTAACTCTAACTTGGAAAGTAATGCCTTAAGATGTATGAAATATTGGTATGTTTCTTAGTTTTATTAACTTTCTTATAAAGTCTATCATTATGTTTTTTTTTTCAATACATAAATCTATACATTTGAATGCATATTATTAATTTCAATACATAACGTGTGATAATGAAGATCACTACAAACTTTATAATACTTAGATTAGTAATTGATACAGTGAGAAAGAATAAAAAATAGATAAATGATCTGATAGATAAACAACACTAACTTAATTGGATTGGTGATGAATCGTCACATAATCAATCGTTATAAATAGATTAAAATTTTTTATCAAATTATTTGTCAAAAATAAGAACGAAAATATTTGTGTAGAAAATATATTAGGTTATATCTTTACAAATTTGTAAGCATTTAAGATTGATATATAGTTGTATAACTTCATTACACTCTCTTCATTATAAAATGAATTTTCAGTACCCTTTTGTGGCCAAGAAAGAAGTTGTGCAAGCCTATGGCTATGAAATTCTTATATTAGTAAGTACCAAATTTTATTTTGATTTGGTAATCAAATGAATAATTTGGGATGATGCGAAAAATTAAGGAGCTTCGTCATGTTTAAATTAGAAGAAAGGGGGTATGTGTAATTTCATAAATAACAAAAAGAAGACATACCTATAATTTCATTAAATCTAAATATCAATACAATATACTAAAAAAAAAACTATTAAGTGCTTCAGTATTATTTATTATCTAATCCTTTCGCACACAATTATTCTATGTTATGATGTAAAATAATTTCACAATTCATCTGCTTGATTGCAATAGCACTGCCTTTTATACGATTTGGATAGTAATTTTTTTTATCTATTTTTAAGAAAATAAAACTATAATTAACAAAATAATAATAAAATTTATAGCCTTCTTGAAGTTCAATAAAAGAAAACAAATTATTTTTTTAATAGTATGAATAACTAATCTACTAAACTTACCTATAAAGATTAAGATCAAATTAAAATATAAAGAAAAATAAAACTTTTCAAGAAATATTATATTTCATTTAAAGAAAATGTTCATGACAAAATGATTTTCTTTTTAATAATGAATCACGAATCAAAGCATTTCATCCAATTTGTGTACAAAATATTAATGGGTATCATATATCGAGTAATACTATTTATAATTTTTTATATTTACTTTTTATTCATTCTTATTTTCATATAAAAAATTTTATGTTATGTCAATAAGTTTTTCATGATGTTTAAAAGATAAAAAAGAAATAAATAATAATAAAAGACAAAAGGAAATTTATGCAAAAATTGAGGGATAAAAATATACTTTAACCTTAAAACAAAAAATGTCTGAGAGGATTCTCATACATTAAATTTCTCGTATTTAAGGAACCCAAAGTTAGATCTATCTAAGTTTGATGTCATAAAAATATTCAGAATAAAATTAGAAAATAATTGAAGTATCTACCGTTATACCTTTAGTTTTTTCCGTTAGCGTGAGTTATATATTATTTGATAAAATAAAATAAAATAAAAAAATAAGTCAATGATCTCGTGGTTCGATGCACCGCTGAATTAAAGAAGTAGAAAAATGGTGCAAGTATGAATCAAAATGTCCAGTCACATGTGAGTCAGCAACCAGAACACAAGAAAATGCAGCAGGCGCATGTGGATTGTGTCCCTTTTGTTCTTATGTTATAAGCACTATTCAGGCACCTACCATAAAGACAAAACCTCTTCTTGGGATTGACCATCTTATTTTATCTATGGTAAAATATATTGAATTTTTTTATCAATGACAAAAATTATATGCCATTAAATTATTATTTTACATATTTTATAACTTTTTTTTAACGAGAAGTCAGATCTCTTTACAAGATTTATTTATAATAAATATATAAAAAATTACAATATTAAAATCACAATAAATGAATTAATGGTGAATGATTTGAATAATTTAAAAAAATATTTATATACTTTAATCATAATCTATGTCATTATTCTCATATAACTGTAATTCATATGTATTGAAAATTATATTTTAAAATTTTTAAGATATTACAATTTATAATAGGTTTTTTTTTATTAAATTAGAGTAAAAATATATGTCATTATTACAATATATACACAATTTTTTCTAACAAAATATATATGTAACAAATTCAAATTTATTTGTATGTCATGATCATATGGATATGGATGTGCATCATTGTTACATCACCGTGCGTGGGGTACATTTTCTTTTCTTTTCCCCCTTTGACTCAATTGATGTTTCCTCATTACATCCTCGTTAAAACGTTGGTAATTTAAAAAAATCTTCATCCCTTCCTTAATTATAAATTAATATTTTATTACGTTAATTAATAATTAATAAAATAAAATAATAACATGATATTATTAAATTATTATTTTAATAAAGAGTTAAATCATAATCATTAAAATGAAATAATGGCATAATATTACTAAATCAATTATTTCAATGGACAGAGCTATATACCATTTATACGATGTAAGGATTTACACATGTCACACAGACGTGCGTGAGAGCCTGCAAGTTGCACATGCCCACAACTTTTGCCTTCATTTATAACCGTCTTTCGGTCCCTAACAACCCAAATGGGACCAATTGATGACTTTGATGGCTCGAAATTTCTAACCCCAAAAAAGATTATAAAAGCATGTGAGATGAAATCTATCTTAACTGTTACATTATGATAATATATATTAAGACCATACTGGAGATTTAAAAAATAAATGGTCAGAGATGTAACCTAAGTAAGGGATAATGTAAAATATAGACACAAAAAAACAACAATGAGAAACGTAATCTGAGGAGTAGGGTCTCAGTCCACAAAGGCACGATGTTTCCTCTTCAGCAAGGCGTGGCAATGCCCCAGGGGCAACGACTAGGAAGGAACCTCCTAGAGCTTTCTGCCTCATTTGTTACGCCAATTAGGGTGCCAACTGCAAGTGTCGCTTTTTCCTCTCTTATTTTTTTTTATAATAAAAAAGCAAATATTGATTTAAAATAGAGAAAAAAAAAGATGTGATTGTATAGAAAAAATAAAATTAATATAAATTTCTAAAAATAAAAAAAATATGAATATAATTAAATTAAGTTTCAAGAGAAACAAATGTATTTTCTCCTTATTTTTCCTCTCTTTTTCCACAAATTTGAATTGACTTATTTTTTCAATAAAACAGGTCCCTTCAAATATCATGAGTTGAATCATGCTTAGAATTTACTATTTTTTGTTATTCGTATTTGAGATTTAAATTTGATTTTCAACGATATTACAATGTTAGATAATCTATAAATATTGTTGTAAATTCTCAAAAACATCAGTGACATATCTTATAATAAAATCGAACAACCTAAAGTCCTTACAACAAAAAAAAAATCAAATTGTTTTGCCAAACCATCCAACAAAATTGTAAGAAAGTTATGAGAGTGACTGTTAAACAAACTGAAAATCACTGTTTCTGGGTCGAAAGTCCAACAAGACTAAGAAGATTAGTCTCAATTTAACCCTTTTTTTTGCGGTAAATGTTCTTGAACCAAATGCAATGGACTAATAAAACTTTATATGAATCAGTCAAAATAAATTTGTTTATATAAAATCTGATACATTCATAATTTTTTTTTGAGTTTTTCCATAACCCTTCATTAAGGTCACAAAGTGAAGAGCAATAAAAACTTTTGGGATTTTTAATCTTTCTTTTTCCTTTTACTGATGAAAACTCTCGTTTGTCTGTGTGTGAATGAATGACTCTGATGTCCAATGTGGAAGAAGAACATCACCTTTTCTTCTCATATTTTGATTTGATTCTTCTACGCAGAAACACTTTTGTGGAAGCAACCAATTAAAAAGGAAAAGATTCTCTCACCTTCTGCGGAGAAGAGGTGAGAGAATCTGATACAAACCCCTAAAAAGGTTCAAAAGTTCATACACAAATTAACAATTAACTATCACACAGTTATTATCATTAAATATTATGATTAACAAACCGTGAAAAAATATTCTTAATGGGTTAAAAAAAGGGAAAAAACTTTATTCTTTTTTATTCTCAAATCTCAATTTGTTACCGTGAAAAAAGGGGAGAAAATTGAAAAAAAAATTCTTTTTTTTTTTAATTTTTATTTTTGATGTGGGTTTTGCTGCCTTTTTAAGTTGAAGGGCGAGAACTTGCTTCCTCGTTAACCCGCCGCCTGAAACAAGAACAAGGAGAGAAAGGGGTGGCATTTGGGTTTCATAGGGCCAAAACAGCATATTTTTTTTAATCAACATTTCTTGAATTTCTCTTATATATATCGCCTAATCTTCCTTAATATTATCTCTTTCATTGGTTGATTTAGTCATTCTAAAGCCAACAAAGGGATATTTTTCACTTTGTTGGAAGGGGCTATAAAGAGAGAGCAAACCCGCCCAGAAAGAGATAGAAAGATATAGAGAGATTGCAGAAAAGCAGTAAAAGAGCAACCTTGTAAATCCCGTCATTGTGAACAAGGTTTCTCATTATTCCCTCCGTTTACACCTTAAAGTTTTCATTTTTTCCTTCTGTTTTGTAATTTTATTTTTTTTCCTTTTGCTACAATATCTATGTCTCTGCTACTTTTCTCTTATCCACATAAATCCTCACTGCTGTATCAAACCAGAAACCGCCACTTTAACACCGTTTGTTTTACTCTGGTCATCATTCTTAGTTTTTTCAGACCAAAGGTAAGTGGGTCTTACATATATAATTAGTTCAGTGATACTGGTACCATATCTCTGTGCGTGTGTTTCTGTCGGTTCGAGGTTGCTTTGTCCTTGTCTCTGTAGTATTGATATCTGGGTTGCTGCTGGTTTGTGCATTTTGGCTAGGATAAGCAGCAGAAGAGTTTCTGTTGGGAGACACAGTGAAAACCAAGGAAGGAAGAATGAAGTACGTTTTGGTGACAGGTGGTGTTGTTAGTGGACTTGGGAAGGGAGTCACAGCCAGCAGTATTGGGGTCCTTCTCAAGGCCTGTGGCCTTCGTGTTACTTCTATTAAGATTGGTAATTTTCTTTCTTTTTGTTCTTTGAATTGAAGTCTCAGTTTGTTTTAAAATGAAATGGTTATTTATTGTAAAATACAAAAGGAGTTTAATTGGAGTTTTTGATTTTGTTTTATTTCTGTGTAATTTCAGTTTTATATTAAATTAAAGGCCCGTGGCCCTAATTTTACTTCTATTAAGAGTGGTAATTTTCCTTCTTTTTGTTCTTTGAAATAATTGAAGTCTCAGTTTGTTTTAAAATGAAGTGGTTACTTACTATAAAATACAAAAGGAGTTTAATTGGAGTTTTTGATTTTGTTTTGTTTCCGTGTAACTTCAGTTTTGTATAAAATTAAAGTCCCGTGGCCTTAGTGTTACTTCTATTAAGATTGGTAATTTTCTTTCTTTCGCAAATGGTTATTTGTTGTAATTTGTAAAGTACAAAAGGAGTTGGATTGGAGTTTTTGCTTTATTTCTGTGTAACTTAGTTTTATATAAAATTACCATTCAGTTCATTGGCTGACTGGTTAACCAAAGTTGATCCTTTCTCTTGAATGTGTTGAAAGGACCCTTTTTTACTTCGTCGAACAAAAAGGGCTATTCCGATCATAGTTACCGGAAACTATGTTTTGACCCGTGTACCACCACAAAAAACGATAATTTCTCAAGAAAATGTGTAAAGAAGTAGCGTACATGCAATTAGAAACCAGTCTTTCGTATGAAACTATTCTTTAGTGGAATGTAATAATGCAGTTTGTTGTAACTTATGCTTATTGTGTTTGAACTTGTCTATTGCCTGCAGATCCCTACCTTAACACTGATGCTGGGACGATGTCCCCATTCGAGCATGGTGAGGTGTTTGTCTTAGATGATGGCGGCGAGGTAAATACATTTAGTTTGCTGTTATTTTTTTTACTATGTGATGCAAATTACCTGTTCCTGTTCAGGAATAAAATGCTAGCTTCAGATTGTACCAGTTGCATTTAATTCACCTATGTGGTGTTCTCTTTGCTTTCTTTCCTTTCCTCTCCTTCTCATTTCACTTTAGAGTACCCTTGGGTTTCTCTTTTATTTGCCCTCTAAGGTGATGTGCCTGGTTAGTCTATAATGACTGAGGACAATTGCATTTTTGCATCTTTAATTTTTAATTCCTGTTTGTCTTGTGTTGAAGGTTGACCTTGATCTTGGAAACTATGAACGCTTTTTGGACATCAAATTAACTCGAGACAATAATATCACTACTGGAAAAATATATCAGGTAAATGGACAGCATATCTGTTGTTAAATGTACACAAATTACTTTTTCCTGACTAATTGTGTTTATGATTTCTTATTGTACCTATTTGAATGTTTAATAGTCTGTTATCGAAAAGGAAAGAAGAGGAGATTATCTTGGAAAGACTGTCCAGGTCTGCTTAAATTTACTGGAATGTTATTTGAAAGCTGTCCATGGCAACTTGGTTTTCATTTCACCGTTGGTTTTTTTAGGTTGTTCCACACATAACAGATGCCATCCAGGAGTGGATAGAGCGTGTAGCAAAGATACCAGTTGATGGAGAAGAAGGGCCAGCTGATGTTTGTGTCATTGAATTGGGTGGAACTATAGGTAAGTTGGTGGAGTGAGGAAAAACCTTGGTGAGGTAGTATTTGATTTTCAGGAAAATCACAATTCCGTTGACATTTTCCATATGTGGAAGCATGATTTGAGCAATTGCTTTCCATATGAAAAACTCTGTTTGCAAATTCTATTTGATTTTTCATCATTTTTACTATGGTAGCTCTAAATTTGTTTTTCTTATTGTAAACCATTTCTTTGACCAATGTTATTTAAAATGATTTACTTTGATGTAGGGGATATCGAGTCTATGCAATTTATTGAGGCGCTTGGCCAATTTTCATATCGTGTTGGTAATTCTCGGCATTCTTTGAACCTCAAACTAATAGATGATAACCATTTTTCTCTTTGGATGTGCTTTAGAGAAGTAGTTTTCCTTACTTAATATTTTCATGTTTAGGTCCTGGCAACTTCTGTTTGGTTCATGTTAGCCTGGTTCCAGTTCTCAATGTTGTTGGTGAACAGGTAGAATGCACAATATATGGCCTAAATTTAACATTTATATAAACTTTTCAGAAATAAACAAGAAATGAAAATTTTATTCCAGCTAGTTGAGTAAAAAATGCAATATCCATTTATACTGATTATTCTAGATCTATGTTTTAGTTCCTTATGCATCTTGTTAACTGGTATAATCAATTAGTTACTATCTCTCGTCTGCAGAAAACAAAGCCAACTCAGCATAGTGTACGTCAACTTAGAGGGTTAGGGTTAACACCACATATTCTAGCCTGTCGCAGTACAAAGGTGTGTCTCTTGCCATTGTCACTTTTTCTCCCTTCCTCTTTTCTTTGCTTTTACTTTGTGGTGATCGTTTGTACATCCACCCTTGACAGGAACTCGAGGACAATGTTAAGGCAAAACTAGCACAATTTTGCCATGTGCAGGTAATGTGACTGAAGTGTTGACATTTTTCTCTCTGCTCTTTGTACATCTTGTCTAAGCAAGCTTTTGTATTTGCAGTCAGCAAATATATTTACACTCCATGATGTTCCAAATATATGGCACATACCCTTGTTATTAAGAGTAAGTAGTTTTATAGTATTTCTAATTATCTGAATTGTTTGTTGAGTTTGCCTTTTTGTACGGCAAGAACTCCTTGTTTTTTTGTCAATTTCAAGTTGTTTTTTTTCATAACATAATAACTGTAATTGCTTTCTTGTCTACTTCCCTGATAGTAGATTTACATTCTTTTCATTCAATTATTGTACTTTAAAATTATTAAACTTGTATAAGAACCTGATCTTTTTTCTTTGGATTGATCTGTAACAAATAGGATCAGAAGGCGCATGAGGCAATCTTGAAAGAATTAAACCTCCTAGGGTTTGTTTAACGAACTCAAAACTTTTAATTTGGTGTATAAGCCCCCCCCCCCTCTCAATTCTTGTTTTAGACGTCTTGATTATCTGGGGAATTTGTTGTTATTTATACTGTAGCAGTTAGGTTAAGCGTGTCTGTGATCCTATTGATGTCTATAAAATTTGCAGTGTTACTGAAGAGCCTAATCTGAAGGAGTGGACTGAGAGGACAAAAGTTTATGATGGTTTGCGTGAACCTGTGAGCCTCATACATTTAACTGAAAATTAGTAGATATTAATTTCTCTGCCTAGTTCCTAGCTTTGACCTCACAACTATCATATGATTTGCAGGTTAGAATTGCGATGGTGGGAAAATATACTGGCCTTTCAGATGCATACCTTTCTGTTCTGAAGGTATATTGCTTATGACAAACCTTGCCTAATGCTAGTACATTATAATAACCATTTTTTGTGTCTGCTTCTCAAGTTTTGAAAAAGAAGAAAGAAACTAAACTTCTTTTGTCTGAATTGCTATTGTCAGCCAGTTGTAGACTTCTCTTGTTCATTTTTGTCTGTTCTCTGTAGATATTAATTAATTGCTAGTTTAATATCTTCACTGTTAATTCTGTTGTTTCTTGCAACTATACTCTTTGGGTGGCTTGCTCTGGCCCTTCAGTAGTATCTTTAATACAATATATCTATCGAGAAGCTGCTACCATTTCCTTTTTAAATATCAATGGCAATTAAAATCTGCTGCAAACAAGCCCAAGTTTTAAGGCTATCTAAGGATAAGTTGCCAGAGCATTAAACATTTAATTAAGATTTTTGTTGTTACTGTAAGAAACAATATAACTACTGGCCTTTCAGATGCATACCTTTTGGTGAGTTAATGTGCTTGGCCCTTTTTTTTTAAGGCACTTTTGCATGCTTCTGTTGCTTGCCGTCGGAAACTTATTGTGGAATGGGTTCCAGCAGGGGACCTTGAAGATGCTACTGCTAAAGAGGTAAATACTATTAATCTTCTGTATTGCATCTGTTAGTTAACTTTTTGTTACTTTGTGCTGAACCTGTGATGATTATTTGACCGCTTGCAGGCTCCTGCTGCTTATAAATCTGCTTGGAGTCTTTTGAAGGTGATCCTACCATTTGAACTTTGGATCAATCACAGTTCTTTGTCTTTCATTTTTTTTTTTATAGTCTGTTGGTTTAAACTGTTAGTATATCTAATTGTGAGATTAACTTTCCCTGCAGGGTGCTAATGGCATTCTAGTTCCAGGAGGTTTTGGTGATAGAGGAGTTCAAGGGAAAATTCTTGCTGCTAAGTATGCTCGAGAAAATAAGGTTCCATATCTGGGTATTTGCTTGGGGATGCAAATTGCTGTCATTGAGTTTGCACGGTCTATTCTTGGTCTGCACGATGCTAATAGTGCAGAGTTTGATACTGAAACCAAGAACCCTTGCGTCATATTTATGCCAGAGGTATTCCATCACATTCTAACATTCTAGTGAGTCAAAAATAATCTTCATATGAGTCTGATTAAACTGAATTGTATCCTGTTGATAGGGTTCAAAGACTCATATGGGGGGAACTATGCGACTTGGTTCAAGGAGAACTTATTTCCACGTTGCTGACTGCAAATCTGCGAAGTTGTAAGAACTAAGACTTTTTAACAAGCATAAGCACATATTACGTATCATATCATCCGTGGAGATATATACGAGTACTCATTAGAGATGGCTTTGACATCACACAATGATTTGAGACATTTTTTTCTTATTTGGAAATGTGCATAGGTATGGTAATGTAAGCTATATTGATGAGCGACATCGACATAGATACGAGGTAAATAGTTTTTGCATGTAGAAACTAACATCATGAATGCAAACAGAGTGGTCAGTTGATCATAATTATGTTGTACAGGTTAATCCTGACATGATATCACAACTAGAAAGCGCTGGTTTGTTGTTTGTTGGTAAAGATGAAACTGGGAGGCGCATGGAGGTATATATTTGCATGACACCCTTACTGGCATCATTCTTGAGACGATCCTTCAAGTTGATAATTTATTGTTTGTAACCCTGCAGATAATTGAACTGCCTAGTCATCCTTTCTTCATTGGTGTTCAATTTCACCCCGAGTTCAAATCCAGACCAGGGAAACCTTCTCCAGTCTTCACAGGTGTTTATCTGAAGAATCACTACATTTTTTGCCATTGAAATTCTTTTATTGATGTTTTCATTACCATCAAAGTACAGTCAAATGCTTGACTTTACTATATATACTCTAGCTGCTAAGGGCAAAAGTGGCTTTTCCACAGACTAAATGCCCCCTTTGTCAAACAGGTTTAATTGCAGCAGCATGTGAACCCAGGAAAGTCCCGCTATCAAATGGCCATGCCAGCAAAATAGCTAATGGCATATACAATGGACATTCAACAATGATAAAAGCACATGCCAACAGGAACGGATTCATATCTTCAAATGGTTCCTTAAATGGTGTGTATGCCAATGGCCATGGTATCAGCTCCTCAAATGGCATCCACGCAAATGGCAACGACATGTATGCAAATGGCAATGGCATCAGCTCCTCAAATGGCATCCACGCAAATGGCAACGGCATGTATGCAAATGGAAACGGGGTATACACCAACGGAAATCATTAATGTTTAGTTGTGGTGCTTTTTTTTTTCCTTTTTTTTAGTCTTTGGCATAGTTTCTCGAAGGACTTTTCGGGTGTCCTCGGTTGCTCTGTACATAGTTACTGAGTGGGTAGATGTTTTAACTCTAGAGGACAGGGAACTTGTTTGCAGCAAAGTTTTGAGTCTAACGGCTTTTATGTTTTGCAAGTATACAGGGTGAGGGTGTATTAGTACCCTATCAACCAAATGTGTCTCGGTTTTTTTTTGAGTGGCCTTTCCTCTGACCTTTGGAGCAGAGAATGTACACCCCCTCTTCAATTACAATGCTGTTGTGAACAATCAGACTGGATTTTGATTGGTTGAATTAAATTCCATTGCAATTATATGATTTCTATATGATGTCAGCATTGGCATAGCAGTTCAGAAGTTAATAAATTTCAGTCTTGATTGTATTAGAAGCATTGCTAATCTTCCAAAAAATATGCAGTAGACTGCCAGAAATCTGGTCAACATTTAGGACCATAAATCACTCAATGCCTTTATACAAAAGCTTTGATACGACATAAAATTTTTGTTCATGATGCGTTTAGAGATAATCAGGCTCGAATGGAGGACGGGTTTTTGGAGTTAGCTCACCTAGTGTTGTGGTATTGCCAAGGGTAAAAGGAGCATGATTATTCGGATAATCTGTAGGGGTAGAACATTTCTTAAGGACTTCTGAGGGCTTTCAAATTATAGATCATTCCAAGAAATCCTAGAGCTTGAAACTTGAAATTTAATGAAGCTCAGTACAAAATAATAATCTCTTGCAATTGCTATTAATTTGTGTTAGTGGCACAATGTAAAAGTTACTTCCAGGGGAGTTTTTATAGTATTGCAAATAGATTCACCAGACAAATTTACTGATTTGTAATCTCAAATACCATCAAGGACAATCAACTATCAAGGACTTTTATCTGAGAGAACATTCTAATGATCAAGTTTGAACCGAAAGGGGGTGAAATCATAGTATTCAATTGATAAATGGAAAGTTATTGACACTGTTTTCCTTGAAATTTGATGATTATGGAGGCCTCCTCCTTTTTCAGAAAGAATTTGTAATTTTTCATCATACTGGATACCAATCAATGTAATTCACTACTACAATTATTCCACTTAGGCTTCTCAATATTTATGAATTAAACAATGTTTATGAAATCCAATCAAACCGTGTATATTGAGTAAACCGAATCAATATGTGGTTTGGAATAATTTAATTTTAGTGAGGTATTTCCAATGAGTTCAAACAAAATTGATTGCTAGGAAGGAAAAGCTCTAGTCCCATTCCCATTTCTGAAGTTCAGTGACACTAGGACCATATTTCAGATTATCAAAAGAACAGAATCCTCTTGCAACCATATTGCATATACATAAAAATATCAAATGACTACCAATTTTGAAGTCACCTATAGTTCTAGCTATGAAATGTTATATGGGGATTCTTGTTTATCAGATTCAATGCACCAATTTAGCTGGTTACTGTCAGAATTGACAGGAGATATGCGTAAGATCTTCTTGTGGTAGTCACGTAAGGTTGGCCGATGTCCAATACTGATATATGTTATACCTGCTGCTCCAATCTTGTGGTACAAATGAACCTGTAATCCATAACATAACAACATGAACTCCCACACATCTAATTATGTAAAATCCTAACATCTTTTGGCTCCCTGGAGAGCTCCTCACCATAAACAGTGAGTAGAGTGACATGAGCACATTGACTTGATTAATTATATCATCGGAAACCATGCAAATTCACTTCACAAGGACCTGAAGCAAATGACCTCTGTCCTTGGTTACAACTATCTGTTCCAAAGAGTCATTTATTCTGGCAAAAAGAGAAAAAAGTCATTTATACTCACGTCTTCTCTTTTTATCCTTCCCCAAACCTGGTAAGAGATGAAACGAGTGTAGTATTGGTGGTATTTGGATTGAAAATGGTAATTCCAATAGTGGTAGACAGGATGTATATGTAGAGGGCTAGGGAGATAGTTTCCTACTTTCTTGATAATTACTTCTCAAATGGTTATGCAAATGGATATTATAAATGCTTGCGTGGAGATAAACTAGGAATTGGTGATACCTCATTGGCTTCATCAAGTGCACTGGTAGATTCGTCCAATAAAGCCAACTTTGGTTTTGAAAGCAAAAGGCGAGCAAAAGCAAGGCGTTGCTGCTCTCCAAGAGAGAGAACACTAGACCATTCATGAGTTGAATCCAAACTGAAACGAGCCAATAAATAACTGAGGCGGACATCCTCTAAAACCCTTATGAGGTTATCTGTTGTTGGCTTTGTAGGCTTTTCATTCTTGTCATCTGTGGTTGGAGATTTCATCAAGAATGGCAGTGTGCCTGCAGAGGTCATGATGCATTCAATCAGTAAGCTTAGAGAGAATTGCATTCCACACTTACCCATTCTATTAACGATAATAGTATGATCAGTAGATCAGACAGGAATTCCCATATAATTTAAATACTGAAAAGTAGTTATTTAGCAAAAGTTATGGGACGGGTAATCTACAATTGGTTGAAGCAATAATCTGAAGGAAAGCTAATATCAATCTCTTACTCTAACCTGAAGCCCATGCTCAAAGATTTTATCATTTAGATAGGCATTTATCATTTCGTTTGAAGTTTAGAAAGTCATCAAAGAGGAAAGAGATACATGACAATATGAAAGCATTTACACATTCACCTTCAGACCTGGGATGAACATCCCAAACAAAAAGTACAAATCTATTGTTAATTTATAATCTTATACCTTCCCATTGAAATAAAAGCAACACTTTCACAAGGTTCTGGATTGCATCGGCCCCATTTCATAGAGAATAATATGTTGAGAAAAAACAAAGGTGTTGATTAGGCTTAGTCAACATCTAATTAGCTTCATTATGTGAGTCATGTTAACTCATAAAAAAAATAAATTTGAGTGTTTTCTTGTCTGGAAGTCTCATTGCAGTAGAATGTTTAAAAGAACTTCACCAATAATCTCATTCATAACAAGAATAAATCTTAACTTCCTATCTACAAGCATATTTTAGTCACAAAATTTGAACACTCCCTCCATTATGGTTTCAACATCAAGTGAGATCAACAAATAATGATATCATGCTTGCAATGGTATGATAAATTAGGAGTTTTATAGTTTATCTCAATTACTGCAACAGATCAAATGTAATGTAGACAGAGCACCCCAGATTATGCATTTTTGATAAAAGAAATAATATATGGAGTGTTGGAAGAAGTAAGGCATTACACACTTTTTGGCTTAGTACTTTCTGAGATAGGAATTGAATTGTCAGCCCATGTTGGATAAAGTAATTGTTGACGAAGAGTACCCAAAACCATATATGGCTTTTGAGGAAGGAAAAAAATTTTGGATATCGGTTTTCCATCTCCTTCGTATGCCGTAGTAGTTACCGTAGGAGCATTTACATCTGAAGAAATGGGTAGTTGAGCCTCTCCATCTTTGACATAATATGTTATTCTTCCAGTCCCTGTATTCCATAGACCAGCCAATGCTCTTAACAAAGAAGTCTTCCCGCTTCCACTTGGTCCCATTACCTACTAAATGATTATATTACAAGTGCCTTTGTACATGGTTTATATGTAAAATGGTAAATGAAATACTGACCAGCAAATGCTGTTTTTCCTTGATCGTCAATGACAAGTCTTGAATAAGTGTAGCTTTGGTTGGCGTCTTCACCGTCAGATTTTCTATCTCCAGCAATGTTTCACATTTTTCAGGTGGGGTGGATCCATTAGATTCCAATATAGATGAACTCTTAACATTTTTGTATGTAAGACATATCTCTTCCAGTGTATCATACAAAGATTTAGAACTGCTGCCACTGTCCAAAACGTCATCAAATTCACCTGCAAATGCAAGAGAAAAATTATTTATCAGTATGCATTTTGATCTATTTAAACTAAGACATCTAGACTGCCAAGTATCTTATTCCCCAGGCTTGGTATGTATCACAATCACACATACCAAGCATACATATAAAACAGATGGACTAAAATGGAAATTTAAGATAGTCCAAAGAAAAGAAAGATAGAATGGATGACTCATGCAAACCAGAGATAATACTTTTGGGGCAACACAAAAATGCAGTGCTCAAAATGACAAAAGACAGATTAAATTATCAATGATAAGGCAGATTTTCAGCAACATTCATATCAAGTTTATTAGCCTTGTCTCCCAGATATTTGACAATGAACATTATACATACAAAGGGACAGTTATAAATGACTGACGAATTATTGAACAATCCAATTATATTATAGCAAATTCATCATAAAGAAAATCGAAAAGCTCTTTTCTGTCATGGGATTTTTTTCTGTCTTAAGGACAAATATGCAAACAAAACCACAAACTATGATAAAATCCGTCAATTCTTCTCACAGTAAAATCTGAATTCACTTTTGCTCATATATCTTTCATGAGATCCTCAGAAATTAAATCTGATAAGTGCATTAAAGCAGTACCTAGCCGATTTATAATGGCAGAAAAGGCACTTATGGCTTGAAACTGGTATACAATGAGGGAAAAATCTCCAAGGATATGATTAAAAGCAGAGACTGACTGATTGATGACACCAAACTCGATTTTTCCTGAGAAATACATCGGAGCAACAACAGCAGCAGGAAGAATTTGGATGAGATAGCGGTAGCCATTGGTGAAGAACTCCAGATTTCTAGAAGAGATCAACAATTGCTGCGAAGTAAGAAGATAAAATTTGTGTCAATTCATCAGGTCAACAAATAATTGTAAGCTCAGTTGCATCACACACAAACACAGATGTTAGAAACAAAAAAAAATAGAAACAAAAAGGTTATATTTGGTTTCAACAGCAATTAAAAGAGAAACCAAACTACTAAATGTATATTCAATTCTTGCATATAAAAATTCCTAAGTTTCTGATTAACTACAATTTTAGGAACAGATTAGAGAACTAGCGGTACTCTACCATAGTTTAGAACAATTGAGAAAATACTTATCATTTATCATGTTTAACCACAAAGTTTCTGTACATAGTAACTCAGATGAAGAAGCCTTGAGTGCTCTGCCAAGGTTGTCCACATTCAAGTCCTTTGCCCTCGCTAACTATTTTTTTAGTAGATGACATGGCAGTTTGATGAACTGCCACATCCCTCTCCATGTAAGCACTACGCTTCCTAGCTGCTCCAATCGGTGCATGGTTGATTGATCCCCAAAAACTGGCCAGTTCACCCAGTCCTTGACCAGGGTTGGCTAAACTTAATCACAGGATGTTAACCAAACTGGTTCCCAGCAATTATAATACTGTAACTGGCTGATCTAGTCCAGTACTAGACATAGATTTACCATTTCAAACTAGGAATTCAAGTTCCTCAGGAGTTGGTCTGATGGAGTCATCACACATTAATCTGCAGTCTTTATCTCAGTCTACGTCTAACACAACGTTCCTCTAGTCTAGCTTTCATGTAAATTTCCCCATTTAGTTTTATCTAATTCTAGGATCAGAAGATTTCTGATGTAAGAAGAATCTCAGTTTTATCTTATGGAAAGCAAGGTTGCAAAGTGTCTTCTTCCAGTAACATCTGAACCACAAACCTGATTCCCTAAAATAATGTGCTATTAGAATTTAGCCCTCCCATACATATCCAAAGTTTTCAAAACTAAGGCTGCAAACTGTGCCTTGACAGTTCTCAGTTCCTGGAAAAGCATTTATCTAAACTTTTTCAGTAATAGTGCAAAACCCAGATCATGGCTACTAAGTAACAATTTGAAACTGCTAATTACATTTGCTACTGAGTAACCATTGAACTAGAGCCATTCTCTTTTTCAACCATCACTTTATTAGAGTGCCTGATATATATTTCCCAGATTTCTATACAAACATGTTCAATTTTCCTGGCACTACAACAAATTTAAAGGCATAACTAGCTTTTAAAATTGATCTTCTGTCAACCAACAACAATGAAGTCAACATCATCCATATTCAGCTAGTGTTCTAATCATGGAAAGAAAAATTGACAGGTCAGAATTTCCCTCACTATATTAAATGCTGCAAAAGTAGATGTAAATCTAGCATCTTAAGAGAGAGAGAGAAATAGATGCATAAAAACACAATACGCAAAGCAAGTTCAATTCAACATAGTCTTGCGGCAAATAAAATTACAGTTAAAAAATTCTTACAGTTAAATTTTCAAAAGCACTTCTGAAGCGCTCAACAAGAAGTTGCATTTCACTTTCTTCACCACCATAGAAAGCAACTGATTCAGCATTTTCTCGAACTCGTACAAGCCCATAACGAAAGTCTGCTTCTTTTTTCTCTTGCAAGAAATTTAAAGTCACCAATCCCTGTAATATGGCATTTTCCATTTAATTAAAATTGCCCAATCTTAAACTTCTTTTTGAGTTTCTTTTTGAGTATAAGAGAAGGACAACAAACTATAACTAAGAAAGAAAGACATATTACCCTTCCAAGGAACACACTGATAGCTGTCCCGCCAAAGGAGTATATGAGAAGGACGATGAAGAGAGGAGGATAGATGCCATATAAGATGTTACTGAATGAGATTAAGTCTACTGCAGCATTGAAGAGTGTCAGAGAGAATGAGAGACCTGTCCCGGTGAAAGAACTTAGATCGTCAACAATTCGCTGATCTGGATTATCAATGATTGATTGTGACTGAATTTTATAGAAAGTCTGATCCTTGAGATAACGCTCCATGTAATATTTTGTCATCCAAGACCTCCATCTCAAGGAAAGAGTTTCTCTAGCATAATCTCTCAATACAAAAAACTGCAACAAAATGTAAGATTAGAAACATATCTACAAGTTAAGCCCAACAAACTAGAAAAGAACATAAAGCATTCATGAAGAAGGATGTCATTCATGATACCAAAAATAAAAAATAAAATTACGAAAAAAAAAAGGGGAAATGGATTACCTATATGTTATACTTTACTAAAAGTGATGAATTTAAAACTTCATAGACATCTTTGTTAAACCTTGATCTAACCCGTTGAATGATTATATCTGCTCCTCAAATAACTAAGCAATTTCCAAGAGACCTCAAGAGAAGTGAATCTAGTATGAAGCAATGCCTCAATTGTTCCTTTGCTCTCTTTTTTTTTTCAGAATAAAAACTTAATTTACTCAGCACTAAAGCAGAACATTCTTGTACTACCATATACATTACAAATTAAGAAATATCTGACACAACTGACAAATGTTATTTCATATTTGTATCCAAAAAGCAGAGACGGAAAGTAGTGGCGTTTAAGTCCTCATACGGCAGAAAAAGCGCCAAAACATTATAGGGTTTGAATGGCTGTAATATACATATTTATTAGAATTTCTGTTGGTTCTGTTTTCTCATTCTTTTCCTTCTTCCACGTTGCATAAGATGAATAATGGCCATCATTGAAAAAACTGGCGCAAAGTCTAGCAGAGCTATACCTAAGAAAGTGCAGCAATATGCTCACCGGGATTCCGACAGCAAAGCCACCCAAGTAGTAAAGCAGTTGCCTCGTAAATTGCTCCTGGTCCTTGTCTTGCATTAATAAATGTAAACTGATTTAGTTGATTGTTCCTACTTCATACTAGATTAAAACATGAATAACCGAATAACAATAGGAAATCTCATATATAACTAAAGTATATATGAGCCAGTAGGTATTAAAATTGATAAGAAACCACTTATAATAGGTGCATTGTATAAGTTAACTTACTGGCAAGTGCATTATAGAAGTCTCGGCCAAGGAAATTGAATCCAACGCTGATTCCAGTGGTAGCCAAGGTGAGAGCAAAAACACCAGCAAGCTGTAATCTAGCTTGAACTTTGTCATCTGAGGACCAATATGGAGCTGCCACCTTCCAAAACCTTCTGAAAAGCGTTTGCAAGTCAGGACCCTTCCCCTCTGCACCTACAGTATCACTTTCTCCCTCCACCAGTTCCTTCTGCTGCTGCATCTCAATAAAATTTCCGTTTTTACTATCAATTTCTCAAAAAAATCTTAAGCAAACAGCAAAATTAGAATAAAACCTTATCTGGGTCAGACGGCGATGGACTTGGTGTTTCTGTAGACGATGAAGAAGATGATAAACATCTAATGTGCTTGCTCCAATTTCTTCCTCTCCTGCGAAGCTTGCTTGTACAAGTGGACAAAACGGGAACTTCAGAGAAGGGGATACACAAATGAAGGCGAACATGCTTGTGTTGGAATGTAAGGTTGGGTTTACAGGTATTGGAGAAGAACAGTGAGTGTGCTTGTTGAGTGTGCAAAATCATATCTTTCCTTCTGGGATTTCTTAATTTGGTCCTATGAATATATATACATAGATATTTCTTTGTTCTCTTTCTTCTTCTTCTGTATGTGAAATCTATCTCATTCTGCTTCTGGTTATAGTCGTTTTGTTGTAGACAGTGAAATTGGACAGCTTTGTTTTCTTTCAGGTGATTGGAACGTTAAAATTTGTTAATATGCAAATTCTGGTGGTCCGTGAGGGGCTAAATTATGGAACCGCACAGATTATTCGATGTATTATCCGTACGGGAGAGTAGCTTGAGATCCAAAAATTGCCACGCGAACCTAACAGCATTACTTTCTTGCGGGACTTAAATTGCATTTTATTACTCTAAAATTTGAGGGCAGAGTTGACTCTCGGATGAAATTTCAGCTCTTCCTTCCCCCATTATAATTCTGGACGTTCGAATTACGCGCTGGGCTAGGTCATTACTATGTCTTGGACAATTTGGACCTGATGATTGACATATTAAGTTATTATTTTATCTCAAAAGACATAGATTTAAAGTAATGAAGGGGTGGACGATTGCTAATACTACAACATTTTGATCACACTATAATAACTTAAATGGGATAAATTACTCATAAATAAAATGATGTCTAATATATTACAATATTTTATATTCTGAATTATTGTATGATTAATAAGACTAAGTTTATGATGTAATACTCATGATACAATTAATTATGAGAATCAATAATTAATGTGAGCAGGTTGTGTAGAGAAATTAATTATTAAGATTAATCTAATAATTTTTTTTAAAAAAATTACATATAAAATAAAAAATTTCAAAATTTAGGAATTTCTAGTATATATGAGATGCGGTCTCTTGGATGTGACCAAATGCAAATGATAATACATGTCTTGTTGCATTCATTATCTTATTGTCTTGCAACAGAATGAGGATATCAGAAAGTCTCACAAGTACCTTTACTCGCATTTTTCTCACGATTATAAATTGCATAGGTTGCGTTAATCATTTTTTTAGATTCTCACTTTTCACCATATATTCATAACACAATATTGCATTTTTTCTAAACAAATTTGTGAGATAATTTTAAATGAATTATAGGACATGCTAAGGGAACAAGGATTTTGTAAGCAAAATTTGTGATATTTCTTCCGTAAGCCTCATTCAACTGTAATGGAATTATCACATAATGGTGTTCCCACGAAATGAAGTGCGCAAGGGTAAAGGTACTTAAGATGGTAGGTGTTTAATTTCGTGCCTAATATTTTTGAGAATATTTTTTCAGCTATTACTACTAAAGTTGTCCCGAAGAGTGAGGAGCAAAAAATGGCCAGTTTAAATCACTTACGAGATGTTTGGTTTAATTTGTGAAAATAGAATTAAATAAGAAGGAGTAAAGGTAATGTTAATAATTATTTTTTTTAATTTATTTAATTCAGTGAAGGAATAATATTACATTGTTTATGATTTTTTTTTACTGTTTGATTGAATGATAATCAACAGTGATAGATGATGGTCAACAATGATAGATGGTGGTGGTGGAAGTAAATAGTTAATGACAATAAATGGTGGTGGCCAATGGTTAACAGTGGTAGGCGGTAGTGGCCAGTGGTTAATGATAGTAGATAACGATGGATAGTGGTCAATGATAGTAGATAATGGTCAGTGGCAGTTGGTGGTGGCTAACGGCAGATGATGATAGACGGTGGTCAATGGCGAAAGGTGGTGGTGGGCGGTAGTCAATGGTAGTGGTACTGATAGGCGGTGGTTAATGGTAGAAGATGGGTGGTGGTCAATGACGAAAGATAGTGATAGGTGATGGTTAACAACAAAAGATGGGGGTGGGTGGTAGTTAATGGCAGTAATGGTGGCAGGCGGTGGTCAACAATGGAAGGTGGTGGTAAGCAGTGATCCACGACAATGGTTAATGGTGGAAAGTAGTGGTGAGCGATGGTCAATGACGGTAATGGTGGTGGACTATGGTCAGCAGTAGAAAGTAGTGGTAGGCGATGGTCAACAACGGAAGATGGTGGTAGGTAGTGGTTAACGATGGAAGATGATAGTGGGCGATAATTAATGGTTATAGTGGTGGTCGGTGGTGTTCAACAGTAGAAAGTGGTGGTCAATGGCAATAGTGGTGGGCGGTGGTCAATGATGGTAGGTGGTGTGTAGAAACTTTGCAGGGTAAGAGAAGGAAAGAGAGAAGGAATTTTTTGTATTTTTAAAGGGTAACGTAATTTGATACCTTAGGTGAAGAAAGAGTTTCAGATAGGAGGAATTTGTTAAGGTTAAGTAACAATAATGGATTTTGCTATACGTGAATTAAACACTAACTAAAGTGATGATAGGTAGTGGTCAACAATAGAAGATGGTGGTGGGTGGTGATCAACGATAGAAGGTGATAGTGGGTGCTAATTAATGGTTGTAGTGGTGGTTGACAGTGTTCAACAGTAGAAAGTGATAGTGAGTGGTGGTCAATGGCAGTAGTGGTGGGCAGTGATCAATGGTGGTAGATGGTGGGGTAGAAGCTTTGCAAGGTAAGAGAAGGAAAGAGAGAAGAGATTTTTTTGTTTTTTTAAAGGGTAACGTAATCTAATACCTTATGTGAAAAAAGGGTTTCAAATAGGAAGAATTTGCTAAGGTCAAGTAACAGTAATAGATTTTGCTACACATAAATTAAACACTCAATAAAAAAATTAGTTATTTTATTCCATTACCTACCTTCTAAAATTCCCTAACCAAACACCCCTTTAGTGTCTACTGAATGCTATAAGCGCAAAGAATTAGTAACAACACAAACTTGGCCCAAAAGAGTGCAAAATTAAATCATGAGTTTAATTTTGATCCAATTGTAATGAAGGTGAATTTGGTGTAGGTTTAGGTGATAATTAAGTGGGTTGGAAAAAGATTAAGATTTTCAAATAGAAAAATGGACAAAAGGTGGATTCTCTAACAATTTCAAGCAATGGAAAAACTATACAACTAGCTAAAATAGTTGAGGAGACAAAACCTTATCATGTCTCCATAGGGGTCATGAGACCTGGAACTATCGAGGATTAAACAAATTCTCGCCAGGCGAGTTATTAGGGTTCTAACAAGATGACATCATTTGGATGATGTCTTCTTAAGTGAGACAAAGGCTACTGAAGAATAAGTGGAGGAGGTAGCTTTATTTGCTGGTTACTATAAGGTTCAGTATGTGAGCCCTAAAGGGTGTAAAAGAGGTTTAACATTACTTTAGAGATAGGATTTTGTTATGGGCATTATTAGGATGCAAGGTTCGAGCAGGGCAACATCCGGGGGGGGGGGGGATGTGATCAAATGAAGAAAGGACCCAGGGTAAAATCCAACTCTGCTAGAAAGGGACCGCGATCATCGAATAAAAGCCACGAAGCCTCGCTATGTCGTGAAACCTAAGACGTGAAGAGTTATGACCGCGTCAGCCAAAATCGATAGACGACCAAACGAGGGCGAAAGTAACGATCCTGGAACC
>JANHAO010001065.1:0-35235 GCA_026873985.1 Saraca asoca
ACAAATGCTGGTAAATCCTGATCTACACCAGCGTTTGTAACAAACGCTGTTATACTTTTCCCGACCAGGGCTACGCCAGCATTTTGACAAACGCTGGTTGGAACTTTTATCGGTGTTTGTAAATGCTGGTAAAGGTCAAAACAAACGCTGGTAAAACTCTTATATGTTGTAGTGTCTACATATTAGGGAATGTGGTAACATAATTCATGCATGATCCCTAATGTATAACATGTGGCAAACCATCATTGGATTGTTTGATCATCTAAGAGTAACATTGAGTCTTTGGTCCACCAACAACTTAAAATTATTCTGAATAGCTTGTTGGTCGATTGTAACCCCATATGTCCTTAGGTCATTGCCTTTGGTTGGCCTACCCTATTATGAGGGGCCTAGGTTGATCAATGATGTTAAGTCATGGTTGAATGACCGTGCTTTGCATGGGAAGGGGTTTTCATAGAGGCAAGATGACTTGTCCATGGTCAGTTGACATGTATTTAAGGCAAGTCAATTTGCTATAGTCCTTTGAGTCTATTTTGAATTGTGTCATTTGCCCCTATACCATATGCCTTCGTTCAATCTAGGGCATCTATGTTCTTATGCTAGCTAATAAGTAGTTGTTACAAGTGGTAATAATGGTTGTATTCTCGAGGCATAGCCCTAGCTGGACATCTTGTCATTGTGTGGAATACCATCTCATCTGTTGATGTAAGCCAATGCCTGTTGTTGGATTGCTCCACAACTTCCTTTAAATAATCAAGTCATTTTGAAAAGACTCTTTACCTTTTGGGCTTCTCCAAAAATAGTGGCTTGCTTTTCTAGTGTTCTTCACACTTTTGATGATCTTTCGGTGATTTTCTAGGAATTTCCCTATGCCTTTGTGAAGTTCGATCTCTTTAGGTATGATTTCTTTCTCCTATCCTTGTTTCAAATTATTCCTTTAGGGATTATCATAAAAACTCTGTCTATTAGAATATCTTCATTTATGCTTTGCTCTTGTTGTTGTTGATTTGCTTTAACATAACTTTGATGATGTAAAGCTTCACTAGTTTGATGATGCAGAGCTTTCTATTGTGGCTATTTGAAATTCACTTAATTTCTAGATTTTACCCATTTCCCTATTGACATAATTTTTGGTTCTTTCCTTTTTCTCTTATTCTTCTTCATAACCTTTCATCTTCATAGTTTTCCATTTCTTTCTTTCTTTGTTATCACTCGACCTGATGCTTTCTTCTTCCATTGTCCCTTGTCCTGATTTTTCTTTCTCATTTTGAAGGTAGGATTTTAACTTTCTAAGTTTTTGTTTTCATGTCTGGAAGGTCAAGTAACCCCATCAATTAGTCATCCAACTCTGATTCATCATCATATTTAGATTTTGGAGGATACTCATTAAAGAACATTGCCTTTCACTTTACTTGTCTCTTTCAGATGATAATGGCCGAATGATCCCTTGATCAAAGTAAAGTCGAGTGAGCTCTTTTGATCAACACTACTCTAGATGACTTGAAATGGATTCGTCCAAATGTGGAGATGTTTCACCTTCTGTTAATTGGCGAGATTCTGATACCATAAAGTAGGTAGAAAAGATTCATGTTGTTGAAAAGTCTATTAAAGGAATCTCCTTCCATCCTGCAGAACTAATGAGCTTCCATATAGTTATTATACATCATCTTTCATCATGTTCTATAGGGATGTTGTTAATTGATTACATGTTTCACCTCCATTCATCACTTTTCAATAGGACATTCTGTGAAAACTTAATGTTTGTCATTCTTAACTTACTTGTAATGCTTGGGCTTTCCTTATCTGCTTTGAAGTAATATGACTTGGAATACACCAAGATCCCAATGTGAATACTTTTTTTTTTATTTTTCTTTACTTATTCCCAATACAAGCTTAGGGTTTAGATTCACTTTACCCAATGGTTAAATCGAGTGATTTTTGGGAACATGCTTACTTCTGTTGGAACTCAAAAGAACTTTTTCTTCAAGTTTTGCACTATGAAAGGGTTCCATCCCATCTTTCTTCACGATGATGAGTGACTTTACCCAGTGAAATGGATGTAACCTACTCATCAACCTAAAAAACCATTCATTTAAATATTATTCCTTTGATGAGCAAGACTTGATCCTTTGCTTCTTGGCATTAGGTCTACTTGATACTTAAGATATCCTTTGTATGTCTTATTTCTCTTTCAATTGCTATTTTAAACTACTTGCTTCTATGTTGACTTGTATTTTCTCATTTTTAGTTTGCTGGCTTAATGGAAAGATCCTTAAGATTGATCGTTCAAAGATGGACCTATAAAAGCTTGAAGAGATCCATGCTTGTGCCTTGCCCTAATGCCAATCACCCAAATAGGAGCTAGTTCTGACCTTGGTTTAGAAGTGGTTAGTGGTCATACATCATCAAGGCTATTATGAGTATTTTCTAGATTACATGAAATGGGCTGGCCAAGGCCTAATAAGAAGTAAAGCCCAGCTAAAGAGAAGGCCCAGATCACTTAATGGTTAAGGATGCTTAGCAAGATACCAGCTCAGTACCTGCAAGCCAAGGGCACATAGCAAAGTCAATACACAAACTCAGCTCACTAAGGAAAGTACCAGCTCGTCGAAATAGAGTGCAGTGCCTAAATTGTCCTTCAACAGACTCATTCTAGGCGGATCTAGCACCGAGACTAATCTATGATGAGTAGGTCACCTAATGTGGACCCAAGTCACTATGATAGTGAGCTAAGCACCAGTATGAAAGCCTAGTCATCAGCTAAGGATACATCTTCCCAACCGACAAGTCAGCCTCTAAAATTAACACATAAGCTCCCAATAGTCCAACAATAATTTGCCCAACATTTATTGCCCAAAGTAGAGAAAATAATCATTTTGTTATCTGTTAAATCACATTTGTAACCCTTCGCTTTTCTATAAATAGGGGAAGAGATAACTGTAAAAGCAAGTAAGAAACAGACTACATATAGACACTTTGTTAAAATAGTAGCTCAGCATTGTATCTCTATTGAACTGAATAGAAAATCTCCATAAAGAGCTAATACAACTCACCATGGACATGGGGGCCAATTAGCTTTAACCAAACCATGATAAAAGTCTCTGGTGTTTGTTATTTTTACTCTTTTCTTCCTGTTTCTTCTTCATTAACTCATTCCTTCAACCTGTAGTTTAGGGTAACACTAAACTTACACCTGTTGACCAGATTTTATCGTTAACAATTTGGTGCTAGAAGGAGGGCCTCCACTATATTCTCTTCATTTTTATTAATACCTGCAATGGCAAAAGGAAAAAAACACCAGAAGCATAGGAGCATCTACTAGCCAGCTTGAAGGTCAGACACAGCCTTAACAAGACTTTGTTACCCCCACAACAGGTGTTGTCATGAGTATAGCACCTCCCACTCCACACCAACCTACCACTCTTGAAGTTAATGGAGCCCAAACTTGGTGCCAACACCTATAAGCTCTTGAGAATATTGTGAAAGAGCTGGCAGATATAGTTAGAGTTCTTGCCCAAGCACAAGTCCAAGGTGTGCAAAGACAAGTAGGAGTTGCACTGGAAGAAAGACCTCAGTAGCTAGGGCTTCAACATGAAGAGCCCATTAGAGGAGAGAGCCAGAATGCCAGCTCCATCCATTCATCAAACTCATAGTTAAGGTCAGAAGTCTATAGGATTCACTAGGATGAAGGAGATGATTAATAGTGTGAAAGCTTAGACTAAGAAGAAAGCTTCAATGGGATGAACCATGAGCGTAGATTGGACCGTCACTCACATAGTCATGAGCATAGCTGAAGACACAGAACTTCAGATCACCATTCTCATGACCATCGAGATGAAAAGAGCTAGTAGACTACCAGTCACTGGTCCGAGGCTCAGGAGCCTGTCATTAAAGAGCTGCTTCAGAAGGTGAAGCAGCTAGAAAAATGACCTCCAACCCAAAGCAGCCAAGATTCTTACAAGGAAAGGACATTATTCACCAAGGAAATTGAAATAGAACCCCTTCCTCATAGGTTCAAGGTCCCTAATATCCTGCTGTATAATAGAGATAGTGATCCATATAGCCATTTGGATGTATTCAACATCTAAATGGACCTTTAAACCTCTAGTTCATTGGTGAAATGTCGAGTCTTTCTTGCTACCCTCGGAGAGATACTGCGACCTGGTTCAGGAGTCTCCCAACATGCAGCATTCAAAGCTAGGAAGAATGCCAAGCGAGATTCCTTAGCTAGTAAAGGGCACTCAAGAAATAGCTCACCCTCTCTTGCCACTTAGCAACCGTCTTTCAGCGAAAGGATGAGTCACTCAAGGATTATATCACTCAATTCTGACATGAGGTTAGTAACATGGAGAACCCATCAAATAAGAGTATCCTTAAGGCTATCTCAACTGGACTCCACAAGCATAGAAAGTTGTATGAGGATATATACAAGTCCCCAGTGAAGAGTTTGGGTAAATTCTATGAACATGCTTCCTAAGAAATACGATGGGAAGAAACCTTTGGCCCAAAGAAACCCAACTGAAAAGAAGATGTGAGTGACTCTAACCAGGGCTAGGAGAGAGCTAGTAGCAGGAGTAGTAGGGAGAGCCAAAAAGATGACTTTGGAGGTCAGGCTGTGAAAAAGGCTCGAAATGGGTGACAACTACGTCAAGGTCATAATAGTTACACTATCCTGTCAAACACTCCTGATAGGATCTTTATGATCAAAAGGGACAATGAAGACTTTGGGAGACCTAGACCCATAAAAGCTTCCATTAGATAAAAAGACCAAAGTAAATTTTACGCCTACTACAACGAGGTCGGGCATAACACTTCAGACTGCTGGGTGCTTAAAGATGCCATCAAGGATCTTATTAAAAGAAGTTGCCTGAAGGATTATATGGTAAGATCCTCGGGATAATAACCCCTGCGTCCCCAACAATCGGAGCAGTTTTAGTAATAACAGACACCGAAGCATGAGGAAATGCCTTTAGTAAGGACCATTTTCACTATCTATGATGAACCTCACATCGCTCGCACCTTGAACAAGTCATGTGAGTGCTATGTGAGCACAGCAGGTCGTGTGCTACTTGCGAATCATGTGAAACATAAGAGACTCATCAAGAAAGCTAGAGTAACCTCGGAAGGCATCACGTTCATGGAAGAAGATGAACGAGGAGTCCATGCCCTTCACAATGATGTGATAGTCATCCGTGTCAAGATTGGCAATGCTGATGTGAGGAGAATAATAGTTGATACTGGCAACTCCGTCAACATGATGTACAAAGGATGCTTTGACCAGTTAGGCATGAGCACGAGCCAGTTGAATCCTTCCCCTAAATGCCTCTATGACTTCATGGGAGATGGGATAGTGGCGATAGGTCAAATCAGACTATTGCTCACCTTGGGCGATTTAGACCGCCAAGTAACCATTATAACAGATTTTTTGATTATAGATTGCCCTTCAGCCAATAATGTGGTGCTAGGCCGACCCACTATGAATGACCTAGACATGATCGCATCTACTAGGGCACTTATGTAACACCTGAAAAATTTATGAAAATAAAAAAAAAAGTTAAAAGAACAAAACTAAAAATCGATAGGGACTAAATTGAAAAGTTTCTAGAAGGCTGGGCATTAATGTAAGTCGATTAAGACTTCTAGGGCCAAAGTGAAAGTTGATGTTAAAATTAGGGGCCAAAATGCAAAAATATTTAAATATTTTTAATTATAAAAATTGGCCCTCACCCGTTGAACCCAGCTTTTCGACCCGAGCTTCTTTCTTCTTCTTCGATTCTCCAACATTTTTTGAAACTTTTCGAAGCTTGCTGTCTGGTCAGCGAGATTTCGGTCGTATCCTAGGTCTGGCCGCTCTAAGTCCCGACGTACTGTTAGGAAGGTAACTGGATCCATTGTTTTCTTCTTCATTAGCTGGAGACGGGAGGTGTTGCGATAGCCAGAAGGCTCCGGATGCTCGGCCATTTACAGTCTGGTGGTCGACAAGGTTCCTCTCCCCGACGGCATGTTTTATTCTCTTCCCGGTGAGCTGTGGTGGTCGGATGACACCACTGCTACACAACTTCATCTCTTCTTCCCTTGTTTCCATTCAGTTCAGCCAACCATGATATTTGGGCCACCGACGGCATTCCGGTCGGCAGTGAGCTAAGAGTAGCTACTTTGAGACCTGGTGAATAATCCTAAATCATTAGTTTTATTCCATAGTACTTTGATTGAAAATTGTAAAGAAATTGGTATGAATTGTTAAAAATGAATAGTGATGAAATTGGGAGATCTATTTTGGTTCCCTGATGGATTCCTTTAGGTCCAGAACCAATGGTTATTCACAGGAAACCTTTAGATGCACTTGTGACCATCCGATATCTGTTGAAGCAATAGGGGAGAGGGTGTAATAAAATGATATATCTGAATAGTGTTGTGGATGGTACGGACAATCTGATCGATTCTAATTACCTACCAGAATTATCTGAATCCAATCAACATTTCCTTCAAGAAAAGAAATACATTTTTAAATAATTTATTTGATATATAATATCGAATCTATGAAAAAGTTATAGTAAGAAAGGTATAAAATAGTAACTGTATATAAACGATAATTGGTAAAATAATAAATACGTACAGCATTAAGTTTGTATGGTCAGTAGAATAAATGTTTAGTTTAGGCCATCATGTATTTGATTTTCTGCTGCGTAAATGGCCCATATTATTTGTCTATAGATGCATTGCAAAAAATGATATTGAAATATTGTAATATTTATTGTATTATGTTTGTGATTGAATCTTAGATGCCCAATAAGCTATTGTTGTCTAAACTAGGCCACTGTATATTTGTCTATTTGTTATACAGGTTCTGATGGGCATATGGCCCTTGTATTAAGGCCTTGAGGCTAGGCGTTCAGATTATAAGGGAAACTCTATCGAATTTTTGGCAGAAATAGTAATATAGTTATGGAATAGTATGCATAGTGAGGCTTGTAGGAGGTTTTCTATGGGTAACCTTCTACACCGATCAAGGACCCCCTGGGCGGGTCATGACAAAGGTGATATCAGAGCAAAAGATTTAGGGACATCTGTATAATGTAATATCATACTCATATATGCCTTGTGATTTTGTATAATATGGATCCTCTATTACATGATAGTAGAGAAATACAGGTAATAGCCATGGTATTGGTAAGAGTCCGTAAAGTAAATAACATGTTAAATTCTAGAAATATACCAGAGGGAACATCATTTCAGTTTTTCTAAAAGTCTTTGAATAAAGAAATTAACTGATACTTGAATATCTGTAAAAAGATATGAGATACTATTTACATTTATGAAATTAAGGCAACATCGCCTCAATGTCTCTGAAAGATCTGAGTACAATAACAAGGAAAACGTGAATAAAAGTGCTATTAAAAGAAATCTGTTCCAAACTCTGTATGAAATATTTTAGATATGTTCAGAAGGATTTTCAGGAAATTCTGATAGATGTTCCCTCACGGTACAAACATGGAAAATTGAAAATTTTAAAATTTGTCTTGTTAGGGTTGCACGTGAATAAGTGTAACCAGCATCTGCTCTACTCTGTAAGAAAATAGAATTAATTAGATCGTTCTTAGTTATATAGTTTGCCAAGGTCCAGATGAGGACCTGATAATCTGCAAATCTAAAGTTAATAACATCAAGAAGAAACCATACGAACAGTTGAGAGCTAGAAAGTACAAGGCTAAATAGTTTAAATAACAATTACAATTGCCCCTATCTGTTTTGATCAAGAACAAAGAAATTGTAGATGTAAGCATTTGTATCGACCAGCAACAATTGTGGTAGGTGATTCTGTTATCTGATTATGATTGTGATTGCTTTTGAGTTGTTATTATTTTGGAATATTTGGCAGTTTATACTACTTACAAGATTGTTTTAGCATTAAGGTATTATTGTCCATTCATGTGTGATAAACTTTGTTGTCAATTTTGTTTTGATCAGTATTAATTTATTGAGTTTTATACTGGGTTGTTATGTAACTGGACTTTTCATCTTTAACATACTGCTTGATATTAAGTTGTTGTCTGTTAAGTGTGTGATAAATCTATTTTCAGTTTGGTTTGACTTTGTATGATTGTTTGCTTGAGTTCTGGGGTAGACATCGTGTTGTTCCCTATATGATTGAATGTTAAAAGTATAATTGTTTAATTGGTTATGACTTTGTTTACTCAGTCTCAGTTTAGACTGGTTAATGAGCTTTCTTTTGGCTCCTTCGGTAGCTTAAGACTACCTATGTGATTATATTATCAATAAGAAATGTTATTGTTACTTATGCATCATTATTCAATAAGTTTCATGTAAGACTAATATGTGATGGGAATTCTTAGCATAATTGTTTTATCTCTGAGGTACTATTCAATATTGATTTATGGATCGTTAAGTGTGAGGAAATTCAATTTTCATTTTGTTCGACTAGCATTGGCCTATTGTTTGTATTAATTTTTGGCAAATATTGTAAAGTTTTCTTATATGATTGCTAGGGCATTTGATAGGTCATGCTAATAGCTTCGAAACTTACTTTGAAAGTTGCAATCTTAGTTGGCTAAATAGGTGTTTTATGGCTTGCCACCCATTCAGGCCATTGATTAAGAATTAGATGTTTGATTTTAATAGTAATGATTGAACAATCCATTGCTTTATGCGATTATCTAACATCAAAAGATGTTATTTCTGTTACAAAACTCTTCATGGGACAATAGTAATATCATTTTGTCCGCATAAAGTTCAGATCCAAATGATTCTATTGAATTGCACATAAATGTTTGGTTATTTCTAGAATGTTCTAATGCATATTAATGCACGTGGCTTTGGATAAATTGTTAAGATTTGACTCCATGTTTAACAAGAAGGGGAATAAAATCTCATCCCTTGGTTTTCCTCAGAGCCACGTATCACTTTAACAGGGTTCTCTTGTCTGTATATATATATGAGTTGCGCAGTGAAAGCGTGATGTAAAAGTACCCCATCATTTTCTATAATGGTTTATCCTGCTTCCGTATAGCCAGTTTTTAAGAATTCAAGGACGAATTCTTTTGATAGGGGGAAGAATTTGTAACACCTAGAAAATTTATGAACATAAAAAAAAAAAGTCAAAAGGACTAAATTAAAAATTGATAGGGACTAAATTAAAAAGTTTATGGAAGACTAGGCATTAATGTAAGTCGGTTAAGACTTCTGGGGCCAAAGTGAAAGTTGATGTTAAAATCAAGGGCCAAAATGTAAAAGTATTTAAATATTTTTAATTATAAAAATTGGCCCCCACCCGTTGAGCCCTTCTTTTCAACCCGAGCTTCTTTTTTCTTCTTCAGTTCTCCAGCTTTTTCTGGAACTTTCCAGAGCTTGCTGTCCGGTCGATGAGATTTTGGCCATATCCTGGGTCTAGCCGCTCCGAGTCCTGGCGTACTGTTAGGAAGGCAGCTGGGTCCATCATTTTCTTCTTCGTTAGCTGGAGATGGGAGGTGTTGTGATAGTAAGTTCTGGATGCTCGACCATTTACAGTTCGGTGGCCGACGAGGTTCCTCTTCCCAAAGGCATGTTTTATCCTCTTCTCGATGAGCTGTGGTGGCTGGATGACACCACAGCTACACAGCTTCATCTCTCCTTCCCTTATTTCTGTTCAATTCGGCCAGCCATGATATTTGGGTCGCCGACAGCATTCCGACTGGCAGTGAGCTAAGAGTAGCTACTTTGGGACCCAGTGAATAATCCTAAATCATTAGTTTTATTCCATAGTACTTTGATTGAAAATTGTAAAGAAATGGGTGTGAATGGTTGAAAATGAATAGTGATGAAATTGGGAGATATGTTATGGTTCCCTAATGGATTCATTTGGGTCCGGAACTAATGGTTATTCACAGGAAACCCTCAAGTGCACTTGTGACCATCCGGTGCCTGTTGGAGCAATAAAGGAAAGGGTGTAATAAAATGATATATCTGAATGGTGTTGTGGATGGTAAGGGCGATCTGATTAGTTTTGGTTACCTATCAGAATTATCTGGATCCAATCAACATTTCCTTCAAGAAAAGAAATACATTTTTAAATAATTCATTTGATATATAATATCGAATCTATGAAAAAGTTATAGTAAAAAGGTATAAAATAGTAATTGTATATAAACGGTAATTGGTAAAATAATAAATATGTATAGTATTAAGTTTGTATGGTCCTTAGAATAAATTTTTAGTTTGGGCCACCATGTATTTGATTTACTGTTGCGTAGATGGCCCATATTATTTGTCTATAGATGCATTATAGAAAATGATATTGAAATATTGTAATATTTATTATATTATATTTGTGATTGAATCCTAGATGCCCAGTAGGCTATTGTTGTCTACACTGGGCCACTGTATATCTATCTATTTGTTATATAGGTTCTGATGGGCGTGTGGCCCCTGTATTAAGGCCTTGAGGCTAGGCGTTCAGATTATAGGGGAAACTCTATCAAATTTTTGGCAGAAATATTAATGTAGTTATGGAACAGTATGCATAGTTAGGCTTATATGAGGTTTCCTACGGGTGAACTTCTATGTCGGTCACGAACCCCTGGGCAGGTCATGACAATTTACTATTAAATTCCCAATCTCAAATGGAGTTGGATGCGTGTAGGGAGAGCAGCAAACTACCTAACATTGCTATGAGGAGGCAGTCAAGCTCTGGACACAAGCGAATGAGGTACACGTGGTATTTGGAGGAGAACCCTAAGCAATGAACATCAAAGGCATTAGCTACGACCTCAACCCTCACAAGGTAGACATCAAACGAGTTACTAGTCCTATTGAAGAGCTCAAGGAAGTGAAAGTTAGTGAAATGGATATAGAAAGATGCCTTAAGTTAGGAAAGAGCTTGCCACCTGACACCAAAGTGCAGTTAGCTGAATTTCCTAAGGCTAATATGGATGTCTTTGCCTGGAACCATGAAGATAATGTGGGAATTGAACCTAGGGTTATGTCACATAGACTCAACATCGATCCCCAGCACAAGTCAGCCTCTCAAAAAAGAAGGCCAATGATTATCGAATGCTATGCCACATTAAAAGAGGAGGTGGACAAGCTATTAGCTAACAAGTTTATTTGTGAAGCCCACTACCCCACTTAGGTATATAACCCCATCCTCATGAAAAAGAAAAATGGAAAGTAGAGGACGTGCATAGACTTCACTAACCTGAATAAGGCCTGTCCAAAAGGCAGCTTCCCTCTGCCGAGGAGAAGCCAATGACTGCCAAATGCCATGCTGTGTTAAAAGAGGAGGTGGACAAGCTATTAGCTAACAAGTTCATTTGTAAAGCCCACTACCTCACTTGGGTGTCTAACCCTGTCCTCGAGAAAAAGAAAAATGGAAAGTAGAGGACATGCATAGACTTCTCTGACCTAAACAAGGCCTACCTAAAAGACAGCTTCCCTCTGTCGAGGATCGACAAGCTTGTAGATGTGACAACGAGACATGAACTCCTCAGTTTCAGGGATGCCTACTCAGGATACAACTAGATCCCAATGGCCACACAAGATGAAGAACACACCTTGTTCATTATCGATCGTAGGTTATTTTGCTGCAAGGTAATGCCCGTTGGGCTTAAAAATGTAGGAGTGACTTACTAACTAGTCGATAAGCTATTATCTAACAAGTTCATTCGTGAAGCCCACTACCCCACTTAAGTGCCTAACCCCATCCTTGTGAAAAAGAAAAATGGAAAGTAGAGGACGTGCATAGACTTCACTGACTTGAACAAGGCCTACCCAAAAAATAGCTTCCCTCTACCAAGGATCAACCAGCTTATAGATGTGATAGCGGGACATGAACTCCTTAATTTCATGGATGCTTACTTGGGATATAACTAGATCTCAATGGCCACACAAGATGAAGAACACACCTCGTTCATTACCAATCGCAGGTTGTATTGCTACAAGGTAATGCCCTTTAGGCTTAAAAATAGGGAAGCGACTTACCAACAATTGGTAAACATGATGTTTAGAGATAAATCGGCAAAATGATAGAGGTGTATGTAGATGATATGTTGGTAAAGTCCAAACAACTTGCCAACCATGTTTGTGATCTGCATGAAATGTTCCAAATCCTGAGAAGGTATCAAATGAAGTTAAACCCACTCAAGTGTGCATTTGGAGTCGCCTCGGGAAAGTTTCTCGACTTTATAGTGAACAGTGGGGGGATCAAAGCAAATCCAAAAAAGATTAAAGCTCTCCTCAACATGTGATCCCTCGTTGGAGCCAAGGATGTACAAAGCTTGAATGGCTAAGCCACGGCACTCAACAGATTTATTTTGAAGGCAACAAATAAATGCGTCCCCTTTTTCAATATCTTGAAAAGGGCAAAGAAGTTCGAATGGACGTGAGAATGTGAGGTCACCTTTCAAGAACTTAAATAGTATCTCGGACGAGCTCCACTCTTGTCCAAGCCAAAATAGAGCGAGAAGTTGATTGTATATTTGGGTGTGTCCTAACATGCACTCAACGTGGCTCTAATCCGGGAAGAGGGAAGAGCTCAGCTCCCCATTTATTATGTCAATAAGCAACTACTAGATACCGAGACAAGATACTCACCAATGGAAAAACTTGCCTATTGCTTAGTCATCACATCAAAGAAGCTGCGCCCCTACTTCCAGGCCCACAGTATAAAGGTTCTCACCCAGTTCCCACTTAGGCAGGTCCTACAAAAGACAGACATTTTAAGACGGTTGCTCAAATGGGTGATTAAGCTTACCCAGTTCAACATTGAGTATAAGCCCAGGCCGGCAGTCAAGGGGCAGGCCCTAGCCGACTTCATTGCAGAATTTACGGGGCCTGTGCAAGAAGAGGCAAAAACTCTAGAAGTCCCATGGTAGGAACTGTACGTGGACAGGTCATCAAGCAATTAAAAGGTCAGAGAAAGAGTGCTCCTTATTAGCCCAGAGAGACATAAGATCCTCTGCTTTTTGAGGTTCAATTTTCAGGCTACCAACAATGAGGCCGATTACGAGGCACTGCTAGTCGGGTTACATATATTTAACGATTGTAATTATCTCCTTCCAAAGTATATTTAATGATTGAATAGCTGCACAAAATTTACACATTTGTATCAATATTGAGGCAATCAAAATTTCATATAACATATTTGCCAATGCAAATATGTAAGTTAAATATGAGCCTAGTAGCAAATAAAACTGCCGGTGGGCTAAGTTTCATTTAATTAGGTTCATGCACAATTAATTATAAGACTAGCAAATTATAGCCCTTTTCTTTAATCCTATGGGTAAATTAAGAAAAAAGAAAATTTATTATCCCATTCTAATCAATCACTTATAATATAATAATATTCTTGTGGGATAATATTAATTATATTATAATGATTAATTATAATTTAATGTCATTGTCCTTTATGTGATTTTAATGCTTAATATATAATTATAGAATAATTAAAATTATTGCGGCTAAACTTTAATTACTCTGTATTCATATTAATCATATGACATTTAAGAAAATTAAATACTTACATATGCTAATCATTAATGCATAACAAGTCAATATCATAATGAGAATTTAATAATCATTAAAACAAAATGTGACTGATCAAAAATTCTCTCATTTAAGTCCAAAATGTGCCATTATTGAAAAATTTTATAAAAATTTTATCACACCACAATATTTTGTTATAAGGGAATTTTGGACAAAGGTCAATAAAAAATTATTTTTGAAGTTAGGCTTATTTACCAAATAAAATTTTGTCCAAAGAACACAAACAAATTTTTTTTAAAACTTTGAATTATCCAAAAAATTGGTCCATTTATAAACTTTGAAAAATTTGGCTTAAAGTTTAATCTTTTAAAATAGACTCCTAAAAATAGTTTTCTTAAAGCTACAAAAATAAGCCAGCCAAGAACAGGGAAGCCCAATAAAACTGTAGCCCAAAATAAGCTACAAAAATAGTTTAGAAATAAACCCAAATAAAAGCTCAAAGTCTGACCAAAAACACAGAAGCCTCAAAATGTAAAAAAAATGGCTCAAAAATAACAAAGCCCAACACAGAATTAATGAAATGCTGCATTTCATTTAGTGGCTTCTAAACGATAAGTCATTTTCTCCCTGGCTCCAAAACGCAAACGATGCCTAATCAAAACGATATGTCATTTTCACTTATACACAAAACGATATATCATTTATCTTGTCTTCAACCTTCAGTCGGCTTGACCCAACCTGTTGCGATCTTGCTATGTAAAGCTCCTTTTTTTATACTTCCAAAGCCAAAATGATTAGAAGAATATGGCAATTGATTTATGGCATCAAAACATATAAAAAAAACACACACACACACATAAATGTTACCCAACTAGATTTTACAAGGCATGAATTTCAGCAAAACACAGGTCATTTAGGGCTCTGATACTAAATGTAATTGTTCTACGTACAAGAATGAACAAGTTAATAACAAAAATAAGATAAATAAGGATAGATACTAACCTCCAGCCATTGTAGAATTTGCTCTGCTTCTGATGCCAAGGATGATATCAAAAACTCCAAAAAAATGCAAAAGACAGTCTTTCAAACTCTCAGTTTCTTTCTTAATGATGGTGTGTAGAATGTTTTTTTTTTTTTTTTGGAAATGGAGCCCAAGGATCCCTTTTATAAATGGAATGCAACGGCCACTTCCATCAAGCTACCATTGTATGAAGTTTGTGATATTCAGACCACTTTTATTTCATTGTCAAACGTTCACATGTTGTTGAAAAACCGGTGAATGTTGTTATCAACTTTCGGCAACCAATGGATCTTCACGCAATGAGAAGATCTTGTAACAGTAACATCTTACATTAGACCCATTGAATGGGTAGATTGACTCTCTGGGTACCCAAGGAATTTGAGATTTGTTAGGGCAAGGGCCAGAATTAAGCCTGAGGAACCTCTGTTCTTGGGCCTTTCATTAAAGCTTGATAATGATAATCATGTTTAGCTTCAATGCAGATATGAAAGACTTTTCGAAATGTGTTTTTCCTGTGGGTGTTTTGGCCATAAAGCAGACACATGCAGATGAACTCCATAACAGATCTTTGCAGCTATGCAATAACATTTGGAGAACGTTAGAAGCATCTTTAATGTTAGTATTGCAGTCAATATAAATCAGGTCCATTTTATGAATGATGCAACAACATTTGTAATCCATCCAGGCGTACTATCTCAATACATTTAGGTTTTGAAAATGGTGAGTTTATTTATCACCCCTTTGATGTTAGAAGGGCTGATATTAATGAAACCCTACCTTTTTTGCCCGTTAATTTACTTCATAACTCACCATCTTCCACACCAAGTAAGCTACTGGAGTTTGAGGATTTTCCCACGCCTGAATGGCTAAAGAACAATGAGGTGGGTGATGAAATGGAGGGAGAGGAAGGGAGAGTGCAAAACCAACAGCAACAGCCACCTCTTGATCAGTGCATACATGTACCTATTGACGGAGTAGATACTGCCATAAATGAAATTAGTACTGTTTCCCAGGGAGTCAACGTTGAGTTAGACAGAGACCAAAGAGTCCATGACAATATATAGGTGCCAACAGTTTATATGGGATCAGAGGAGGATTATAGGTTGAGAAGAACTCACACCTTGAGGAAAGTTGGTCTCTCCGATGACAGTATGGGCTTGACTAATGGCAAACTGCTATACCCTAAGCAGAGTGGTGAATCAAGCATGATAACAGAGTTGAGAACTTAATCACTTAACTTTAACATAGAGATGCAAGCTAATGGTTTCCATGTTCAGAATTCTTCTCTCATGTCTGTGAGATTGGAAAGGCAAGTCCCTGTTGGTCAACCAATACAGATAGATGGACAGTAAATGAAATAGTATATTTTAGTACCATTGTAAGAGAGAGAGACTATTCAAAATTGGAATCCTAACATGGGGACAAGAAGATTTAAATAGGTTGCTGTCAGATTGGATTAGAAGAACCTTGCCACCAGGCTGGAGACTGGGTCTAGCTGTCCAATGTAATGGACTGGTCATGCATCTATCGGCCTCTTTCATATCACTGCTCAATTTTTGTATGGAATTATACTTTTTAGACAAACCTTGGTTTTTATGCCTAGTACAAATGGGTTTACCTTTTGGAGTCTTTAAGTTGGTTTTTTTACTTTCCAATTCTAGATGTTTTGGTGTGGGTGTCTGTAATTCTAAATGTCGCCAATCTGAGTACTGCTCAACGTTCTAATCCATATTTTAACCATTACCCAGCTTAATGATGCATCAGAGGTGGAGGCAAGGGGAACGTAAATCATACCATATATATTCACCTCTCTCTATGCGACTGTGTAATAGCCTAAATTTGTTAAAATTAATTTCGATAATAATATAGCTTGTCAAAGAATCCAAAAAGATGAATTTAAAAATTTAAAACTATAAATTCTAATATATATATATATATATATATGAAGTGTTTAGAATAATAGAAATAAATTATATAAATTTTAGAAATACTAAAAAATTTGAAATTTTCATTTTAAATGCTTATAAAATAAAATCAATATTTTCAAAATTTAATTTTCGAGACACTTCGGAGAAATCGAAACTCGGGTTACAGTTAGTCACAAACGCAAAATTATAGTTGTTACTAACTAATTTAATTAAATTATATTTAAATTTTATAACTACTGGTGATCGATAAGTATATTAAATTTGAATTCAAAGTCGAGAGATTTGATGAAGTCACTAAAGAAAAAATTTGAAAACTTGTCAATTAAGAAGTCAAAAGTAAAAGTTGACTTTGATTTTCTAAATTTTCCCCTCAAAAGTCAATTCTCTTTTCCTTTTCCTACCTTCGTCTCATGCAACATATTCAAACTTCAACTTGGGAAGCAAGTTCACACTCTACACCATCTCTCTTCAAGTAAGCATCATATTCCTTTATGATAATTTTTCATATTTTTATTGTTAATTCCTCTTTCCTTTTTAAATCAGTGCCAAAATCTTGTTGATTCATTAAGTATAATTTGAGTTATGAATTTTTAAATCCAAAAGTTACTATTCATCTCATGAACCCATATGAACTTCTAGTGTTCTGGAGGCTTAAATATTTTTTTTCTAACTTGCTTCTATGGAATGAAATCATAATTTAATAGTATTTGATTACTTATAATGAAAGGAAAACACTTGAAAATCCAAGAATTTAACATGCTCTTCTTTCTTATTCATGAAGAGTATTGAAAAACTTTTGCTGGATCATTTTGATCTCTTTGTTTTCAACTACTTAGGTGAGTAATTCATATCTCTCTTGTGAATTATAATATAACTAATTAATTATAAGTAAATCACTCACTCTTCTCATGCTTGCAGGCCATTTAGTTTCCTTGTGGTTTAATGTCGACTGAATTATATTAGCTTATGAGTTGGTGTAGTTAAGACTAATTGATGGATATATTGGATTGATATTATATATGCAATTATGATTATGTATGAAATTTAGATGTGTGTTTAATTGAAATTAAAAGTGTGAAAGTGTGAGATTGCATAGACATAGGACTATGGTAATAGGTATGGAAATGAAATAAGAGTCGGAATTGGCTAAGATAGCCATAGGGAATTAGTTTAAGAAAATGAGAGAGCTTGCCTATGTAGAAATATGCATTGTACTAGGAGTATGTGCAAACTGGACATGCCATTATGATCACAGGCATAATCATGAGGCCAGAATCTTGAATTTGAGTAAAATCATGATGTGAATCGTAGGACTCAAATATGAATGTTTTGATTTAACTCAAGGAAATTTAGTTCAAAGTATGAGTCTATTTGCCCAAAGTTGCAAATCTTTGGGAAGTCCAAAACTACACACGATTTGAATCACAATTATAATCAAAAACAGGGTTAGGAAAATTCAATTTGAATCATATAAAATTAGTTCAAATCTCAATCCAAATTACAAGGCACAAATGTTGCCCTGCTCCCTCAAGCATGATCATGAAATTAGTACAAAAAAGGCAATTTGAATCTTGAGCCCTAAAAATGAATAATGTATTGGAATATTTTTAAAATGTTACAAGTTGATGCCTAAAATTTCTTCTATTAAGTTGTGTGGATTGTATAGTTGGGTTCATGAACTCAATTATTTATTAGCCACTCAAATTTCATTGTTGTGTTAATGCAAATGATATGTGTTAAGCTAGTGATTGTTTAATTGGATAAGTTCCAATTAAATATACTTTAACATAATGAAAGTCATTTCCTAGCTTTGTATAAAGAAATTATACTCTTGAATTTTATCCATAAAACTTAAGTAAGGAATAATATGGATAAATTCAATAAAACTATAAATTATAATGCTCCCTTACAACTCTTGAATTCACAATTGAGGACTTCATCTTTTATTTACCAACTAATATCCTTGAAACTTGACAAGACAAATAAAAATTATCAATAATCCTCGAACAAAATAAGATAATTGTGAAGTTCATCTAAGTGTTAAAGCTAATAATTGTGAAAGAATCTAAGAACATAAAGATATGTTAGAAATAAAAAGTGATAAGATAGGATCGCCTTACTTATGATATAAACCTAGAAGGGATTGGTGACTCTACACAAAATGTGATAATATGATGAGAATAACCTATAGTATATTAAGAACAATAGAGCCTATGTGGGAATATGATGATTATTGTTAAATAAAGATGCTATAATAAGTTGATTGTTGAGATTCTCCATCTTAAAATTTCTTATTGCTTAAATCCTTGAATAGATAGAATATCTACTAATTGCTTATATATTGATGTTATGGCAACAATGTTGATGATTATCATGATAATGTGACAAAGAAAATGTGATTGTGATTGAATGTGAACTCCGTGATATGGTTGACATGAAAAATGATATAGTTTGAAGGCTTGAGAATTCTTCATTAGACATGGGATAGTGATTGATAATGATGAGATATACTTAATGTGATAAGATGGTGAATATGAACTAGATCACGGATCTATGTGTTCCATTATGTAGCATGGAAATAAGGTGAAAATTGGAAGGATAAGGCTGGTGATTGTACAGGTTATGGTGGGAAGAAGTAACAAGGAGAATCTTAATCTTGATTAATTATTTTGCTTACTTACTTAGATTATTATTCTATGAATGCCAAAATGATATGATCCTATGATATGATAATGCGATTTGAAAATATAATGACTAAAGATGACTACTTGAGGACATGAGAAAATCATGTTTCTTTATAATGTGTTAATGATAATATTGTGTGATGCTATTCAGAGGTTAATCTTTATGACCTCATGACTTGTCTATTAATTTTGGTATGAAATATGACCAAATTCACTATCAGGTATATGCATTTGATTATTGTTAATAAATTCATAAGTTAGGTAAGGATTTATCTCACAAAGTCTTGGATTCACTTTTCTGTGGATCATTTTTCAGATTCTCAAGTTATCACCACTGTTCCACCTTCTGAACATAAGGATGGATGTTAACCCTATCGAAGTAGCTGCTGATATATTCACCACCATTATAAAGAGTCCATTAGGGTCGTATGAAGTCAGAATAAGGATGAATGTTAACCTATCGAAGTAACTCCTGATATATTCACCACCACTATAGAGAGTCCATTAGGGACATGTGAAGTCAGAATCCATTATGTCATAATATAGATTTAGTCGAATGTGAAATCCTACATGAAGTAAAAATCATATCCATAGAACCACCTAATGTCTTATTGACAATGACCATGAGATGCTTAGATCCTTAGGCTATCTACCATCAGTCGTCATAATTTGCTACTCTTTTGAAAATCTGTATATAATATGACCATAAAGTACCCATGGGCGCTTAGTTAGCCTCTACTTTCGATTTCATGACAAGTTATAGGTTGATATAACTTTTTAGTTTGTCTTTCCCCTTGTAAGGACATATGGGGTAGTATAGGGGATGATGCATAGTTTTGGTTAATTGTCTATTTTAATGTCTTTTGAAAACTTAATGGAAAATTATTGACACTAATGTTCTAGGAGGCATGTGCCTTTTCTGGGCAATGCTCTTATAAATTATAAAAATATGTTTATATCTCAATGTATCTTCATTTTTCTATAAGTTTATAATTTCTTGACTAACCAAATGAATTTAAGTAAATACAATTAGAAAATATGAAGCAAGTATGGCAAAAATGGATAATCGAGATAGGTTAAAAGTTGGTGATATAAATCAGTAATTGATATTCTTGTCAGTCATGACTAAGGATTTGGATTGTGACAAACTAGACTTTAGTAAAAGAAGAAGAACTGATGGCATGATTCGGTTTCCCAAGAAAAGAAAACTGATAATCCAAGAAATCAATGACAGAGAGGACCAAGCCGATTTAGGACCTACTCTTATTGATAATTCACCAGAACAACACTATTAATTAGCTACTTCCAATTGGGTGAGCAAGGCATAATGTGGGATATCAATCCTTGGGACTTTGAATTGGAAGAAAGTATACAAGACATCACTCAGAAGTTTGCTAAGGTATATCTGGGGTTCAAGGAAGTTGTCCTCGAATAGCTTCCCCATGAACCACGAAGGTAATGGCCTCGAACTGTAAAGGTTTGGGCTGTCACCCTACAATTCAAAGATGTAAATAGCTGATAAGGAAGAATGATCCAGATATAATATTTGTGTCTAAAACTATAACGCCTCTTGTTAAGGTGGAAATGCATTTTAAAAATATAGGCTTTGAGACTGTGTGTGGCCTTGATACTGATGGGCATGGGGGAGTGGCTTGGGCTTGGAATGGAGGACTCCAGGTTGATCCAGTTCAAGTGTGTGAAAACTGGATCTACTTGAAGGTGGATCAACCTCATCAGTAGGTTGTGTCTGTCACAAGGGTATATGGACCTCTCAAGCCAGCTGACAGAAGCATTTTGTGGGACTTCACCAGACAAACAAGCCAAAGAATGACAAGGCCTTGCATGCTGCTTGGAGTCTTCAACCGAGTTCTAGATAATGAAGACAAACATAGCTCATGTTCTATTTTGATTGGTGCTAAGCCTTTTGAAGATGCAATCTTCCACAGTGGACTTTGAGATGAAGTCAAGGGGGTTGGTAACAATAGGGAGGGTAAAGATGTTGTATGGGGAAAAAAATTGATAGAAGTTTTTGTAATGAAATGTGGATGCACTTTTATCCTTATTCTAGGCTTATAAACCTCTTAATTTTTGCTGCAGACCATGCTTCTATTATGGTTAATACTGATAGAACACATCCATATAGGAAGCATGCCTTTAGATTTTAATATTGTTAGTCGAACTTGGTTAGCACAAGCTGCTGGATTTGTGGCTTTCAAACTGCTTAACAAACTAAATGAGATCAAAAAGTGGCTCATTAATGGGATAAAGAATGTTTTGGACAAATATAAACCAAAATCTATCAATCACAACATGAGCTGGATTTGTTACCGGTATCTTCCTGTATTGTGGGTAATTCTAATGAAAGAAACCTAAGACAGCAAATTGAATATTTAACTTGACAAGAAATTAAATGGGCCCAGAAGGCTAGGCAACGATCGTTAATTAAGGGTGACAGAAATACAAACTATTTCCATATGTTGGTTAGCAACAGGAGAACAAAGAGTAAGGATTGAATGTTTGAGGCAGGGTTTTTGGGTTTCAGATAGGAACACCCTTCATAGAATGGTAGTGGAATATTTTAGTAACCTGTATTCAAACACACAAGCATCTCTAGTTCATGGAGAGAGGTCAAACTGGCATATTCCTACTTTTACTACAGAGCATATTAATAATCAAGTAAGACCTTTTAATGCAGAGGAAATAAAAACTGATATTCAAAATGCATCCAGATAAAGTACCTGGAGATGGTTTTCCATTGAGATTGTGCCATCATTTTTGGTAAATTGTGGGACATAATGTCACCAATATGGTGTTGTCTTTTTTAAATAGAGGACATCTTCTAAGAAGTATCAATCAAACGTCTACATGTTTGATTCTAAAAGGAAATAAACAAGAAAGCTTTGGAAACTTCAAGCCAACAAGCCTTTGTGATGTCACCTATAAATTTAGCTCTGAAGCTTTGTCATTAAGATTACAACCAATCTCGGATAGTGTCATTTTACCAGGCTAAAATGCTTTTGTCCACTGGAGACTCATTTCAGATAACATCATTCTAGTAATGGAGATTTGTCAATTCATGAGAACAACTAAGAGTAAAAAGACATTTTGGGCTGCAATTAAATTAGATTTTCAAAAAGCCTATGATAGTCTAAGGGTATTGGTGAACAGAGAATCTACTGATATTATCATTCCAGCCAGAGGCATTAGACAGGGAGATCCAATATCCCTTACACTTGTATTATATGTCCAAATGTTTTATCTGCAATGATTTATAAAGCACAAGAAGACAACTCTTAGGCGTCAAGGTCAATAGGCATGCACCAGCTATCTCTCATCTTATGATTTTTTTTAATAGAAACAAGTTTGCTGTCTGGTTTAGTCGAAATACACCAAGAAACTTTAGAAGGCTTAAGGCAGGCACATTAGGAATCAAGGCTATTAGCAGGCTAGGTAAATATCTAGGATCATCTGTAGATATGGCTTATAACAGGACCCAAATTGGAAATTAAGTTATTCAGAGTTGAATAAGAAACTTCAAGGGCGCAAGTCTAGGATGCTATCTCAAGCTAGTAAATTGGTTTTATGCAAGAATGTTCTCCAGATTATCCAAACTTATCACCTGTCAACAGCAGGTCGTTTAAAAGGGATTTGCATAAAATGCAGGACATAATTAAGAGATTTTGATAGGGTTATACGGTTGACCAGTCTAGGCTGCATTTAGCATGCTAGGATAAGTTAGCAAAGCCTATTTATCAGGGGGACTTAGTTTGGTCCATCTTGATTGTTTTAATGAGGCAATGATTTCTAAACAGTTGTGAGACTGTTTTCAAAACCAAAGATTTTGTTGAGCCAAGATACCGAGTTCAAGAATGGAAGAGGTAATTTGGAAGATATTACAAGACCTCACTCCAATCAAAGCTGGAGATGGAAGGATGTGCAGACAACCGCCTCCATTATCAATGACAATTTGTTTTTTGCAAATTGGTACTGATGTGAGTGTGGGATTGAGATGTAAATTTTAGTGGAAGAATGTTGGTGTTCTACCTCATAACAAGGTTGTAGTGAAGGATCTGAGAGTTGGTGAGTATTTGGATTGGGATAGGCAAAAAGGTTGTCAGTCTACAGCAAGGACATTGAATTAAAAGTTTTGTCAATGTCAGTTTCTCCTTAAGGGGCCTCTAATTGGTTGGTTTGGATGGATTCTTCTCAAGGAACACACTATTAAAGCAGACTACCAATTGCTTTATGCACGAAGGTATATGATATATGCAGCAATTAAATTTTCCTTGGTTTCAGATTTGGCAATTTCCTGTTATAGGGAGAATAATGGTCTTTTTATGGAAATTAAGTTAGAATATTTTGCCTACAAGAACCTTCTCAAATCAAAGAAATATTTATCTTCCTTTATTATGTCCATTTTGTGTGGAAAGTGAAGAAACCATTCAGCACCTTTTTCTCAACTGCAGCTATGCTAGAGTCATTTGGTTTGACCCCCAATTATCACTATGCACTGAGAAGATCCACCCTCCTGATGTGAAGCATTAGTCCAGATTTAGTATATATTTTTGAACATTGAAAATTGTAATTGTAATTAGATTAATTTTTAAGAAAATTGAATATAATTTGAAAAAAAAAAAGTAGGTAAAGGTTTGATTACCTACAAACTTCTTAAATTCTTTTAATATTGTAGATTTGATCTCACGTGTGATTCTTCTGCTACTAATATTCTTCACTACAATTACAAAATAAAGCAACTTCATCACAAAAAGTAACATTGAATCAAAGCTCACCAATAAAAAATCTTCGTGCCTCACTCATCACCAGTAAAAAGTAACACACAACACATGGAACCACAACAAAAACACATCACTATACACACTGGACGGTTACCACTCAATGGGCAACCAACTTCATAGCTCTTATATATTAGCAGCATTGCATATGATTAAGTAATTCATTCTTCTCAAACACGCATTTTTGCTTCTTTGAGTGTCAATACAATCATTTCTATTTTTTTTTTTGTTTATTTAATCCGTCAACTTAGAGCTGTTTATGGGTTTAAAGATTTTGGGGTTTATTGAATTTAGCCAATAAATACTTATTGGGTTCAAATTCATTAAATGAATCGAATCTTTACACATTTGAATTAAGTTCAAGATGATTTGGGTTAAGTTCAAACCCAAATCTTAATTAAATTCATAAAAATTTCTAAAATTTTCTCATTAATAATTTAAAATCAATTGATTTAATATTTCAAATATTATTTTAAAAAAAATAGCATAAGTTCTAATTTTTATGAAAGGTTATATAATTAGTTAAACTTTACTGTAAATTGTTTTTTTTTTTTACGGAAAAATGAGTCAATTTCCTATTGTTTAATATTGGAATATATGACATTTTGAATATTAATACTTATTTTATCAAATTAACTGTCTTATTAAAAACAATGAAGAAGGAGTTCGAGTTTCATAAAAATTTGAAAGTTAGACTTAGTTGTTCAATTATTCAGCTCTTTCCCTTTAAATTATGTCATTATCTATAAAAATCACTAAGTATCTTTGAAAGTTAAAATTCCAATGTTGGACTTTGACACGACTTCCATTCATTTAAGTTTAATTTGTTAGAGAAACAACATGAATAATATAAAAGTAATGTTTGGACAAATATTTGAAAATTTTGTGAGTTTTTTTTTTCCTCCATGAAAGTGTAATATAAAAGCTATAACTTTTTATATAAAATCTTTTAATTCTCTACCCAAAAAAAAGTTATAATTATGTATAGTTTTTACATATAACAAGTACACAAAGAGTTATAATTCCATCATTCAAAATTACATAAAAAAAATTGTTCATTAATTATATAATATTTGTAAATTATATATGAAGAATATGAAACTATTAATTAATTGTATAATGTTGATGAAAAGTTGTTAGGAAATATATAGAAATAATTAAACTTATATGCTTCTGTGTGTGTGTGTATATATATATATATATATATATTTATATATGTATATTAATCACTTTCTTATTATTAGCTCTTACTAAATGTAATAAAATAAAATTAGAATTTGTGCTAAACGTTGCTGTCCACTATAATTAAAATAAATTTTTCATTTTTTGTCAAATAAATTACATAGCATACTTTTTTTTTTAATCTTTATAATTTTGCATAATTTTTTTTCTTATAACTTGATACGTTGTTTATGAAGTTTAACCATAAAAAGTAATGAAAAGCCAATGGGCAAAGCCTCATCTTTGTCCGTAAACTTGGGCTTAAGCCCTAATTAAATAACGTGTTGAAATTTTTGTAGGCTTTGATTTGGGCCAAAATTCAAAGTTTATTAATTTTCATGAATTTTGACCTGACCTAAACCAACTTAACCCATAAAAAAGTCTACTTCAACATAATTCATAATTTATTCCATCATAAATATATAATTCTTATGTTATTCTTGTAATTACTTTTGAGTAATTTTGATTATAGTTATCAGTTATGAACTTGTTTGAGACTTGTAAAGTACAATGGAAAGTCTTCTGAACACCATCTCCTGGTTTGAAATTATAAAAGTGAGTTTGATTTATTTGAAAATTGATTCACGCACAATTTTGTATATGAATCATGTTTTTTTTTCTAAAAAAAATAAATTTTAAGTATTTTAAACTTCCAAATGAGGGATAAATGAATTTTTTATTTGATCTCAACTGCCTATTTAACAATTTAATGATTTGTTTGGAAGGAGAAAATGGTTATAAAAAAAAAAGATTATGCTTTGACATGCACTCAAGAAATTTATATTAATACATGCTTTTATAAATTTTGTGAAAATTTTTTATACTTTTCATAATTTTTTATTTAAAGTTATAAATTTTATATATAAATGAGAAATTTAAAAAAAAATTGTGTTACAATTTTTTGTATAAATATTTATTAAAAAAATTATAATTTTTATCTTTTATACTTAATTTTTTATGAAAACTCGTAAAATTTTTTAATACGTTGCCGGCATTTTCCAAAAAAGAATTGCCTTTCAACTCAAAAACTAGAAAATAACCCTCCATTTATATTTTGGAGTACAAAACAAGCTCCTCAAGTTTAGGGAAAATATGACTTGTTTGTAAACTTATTCTGTTTTTCCGTTTTTAAAAACTGTTTTTGAAAATAGTTTAGAGTTATTTTTAAAAACAGTTTTTAAAACAGGATTTTAAAATAAAATTTTTAAAACTGTTTTTATCAAACAGATTTTTTTATTTTAAAAATAGTAAATTATTTTTAAAAATAAAAAACTACTTTTAATAACAGTTACCAAGAAGCCCGTAGTGTCCAAACACAGGAACAAGTCTCTTAATATGCTGCGGCATTGGCTGCTCAAGTATGCGGACAACGCAGAACGTAAGGAGCCATGCTATATGTAAAATGCTGCATCTCATAATGGTACTTACTTGTAATTTAAATACCTCCTTAATCTGTTTGCTTGCAGGAGGCTAATGCCTGGTATATTTATATTTATTTTCTTTTTAAATCATTAAACTCGGTTATATTTTAAAATTTGAATTGATTTTTATTTATTTACTAGTGTCAAATTTCATATATATAAGATAAATATAAATTATTCCATTTAATTTTGAGATAATTATATTTAACATTCTACAAATTATTAGTTGTTGCAATCAGTCTTTTAAATTTGGATAAGTGATACATTCCATATGAAATCTTTTTCTATAGTTTCAGAAGGAAGTTAAGGGTAATGTTATCGTAACGTGAAGAAGAAAATATAAAGATCGCAATAATAGATTTTCTTATTCGCACTGAAAAAGTAAATCATATCAAAATACTCTAAAATAAGAAAAAATAAAAAATAATGCATAAAATAAATTGCTCCTGAATTTGAGCCTTGAAACCTCCACACTATACTTGATTTTTTTATTAAATTTTTTGTCAAATCGAATATATTTATTCTCTCAAATTACTCACAAGATTAATAATAACTATTAAATGTAACTATTTTAAAATTGAAGGGCATTGATTATAAGATTTAATAATTTATGGAGGTTAAATGTAACTATCCAAATCTAAAAGAGATAATTTACATTTTTCCTATATATAAGATATGTAATTTATAAATAATGGATAAATTAAATTCGTCCTTTATATATGTAATTTAAGTATGTTCTTCATTTCTATTTAAAAAATATGCACTTATTTTTTTGTTTTTTATGTAATATAAATATCAATGTATCTTTAGAATAAACAAATAAGTAAGATTAATATTTTTTTTTATGAAAATAAAAGAAATGTAATTAAATTAAAATTTAAATGAGGTGGGTATGATTTATTCACATGTACTTTTTTTTTTTTTTTAGATCTCACTTTTTAAGGCCCATCTTTCTTTTGGACCCATTGTGCACATGGATTTACATGCCAAAATTCATTTTAAACACAAGTCTAAACATGTGATGGGCAAAAAAAAAATCTAAAAATTAGCCATTAAATCCACAAATTTAAGTTTGTTTTTACAATCTGAAGGCACACGCATGGAGTAGTAAATAATTATATCTTTAACATTCATTATTATTGGCCATTATGAAGGAGCAACTTGTAATTACCTTTATGGCAACTTTTGACAGAGATGATAAGAAAAAAATACATACTGACATCATATGTCCCACTCTTAAGTTTGAGAGAATATCTGAATCAAGATATTGAGATCTAAGATCTGAACGTTGTTGTAGACTATACATAGTGTATTCAATAATTTCAAATATGGACAAACAGATTGAAGCACGGACAATTTCACTGTGCAATGCATCTTTCCGGGACCATATGATTTTTTTTATGAGAAATATTTTTAATTCTATCATAATATTAAAATTTTAACATTATTTTTATTATATTTTAATAAATTAAATATTTTAACATTACTGTGAAATAAATATTAAAATAAAAAACATAATTTCTTTATTTAATAAAATATAATAAATAATAATATTAAGATTAAAAATATTTCCTTTCATATGGGTTGCAACAAGTGTCAAAAGAGACAATACACAATAAGATACAATTTTTTTATTTTTATATTAAATCTTTTATTTTTTTTCCTCACAAAAAATTGAACTCTACATGGATATCATGGTTTTTTTTAGAATATATGATATTCTTACATCTACTCTTAAATATATATATTCGATAAGAATATTAAAAATAATTGAGCCATGAATATAAATCAAATTTGATTACACTTTATAACATTTGAATATGTAAACAATTTATCAATAAATTAAACATGTAATTAAACATTATACCTAAACATCAATTCGACATCCATAATTGTTTGGGAAAGAAAGGGAAAAGAGAAGAAGAGCGTAAACAAGTCTTTCCTAATATGTTGTAAACCAATCTCAATAAAATATAACATAGGTACATAAAGGCATGTGACTTGAAATTTTTTTCTTAATGAATAAAATTAGATTAACTAATTGTCCATCATAAAATTTCAAAAATAAAAATTCATATAAAATTTCACATGGACTTAAATGTCATAATAAAACCTAATAACATGATAAATCTTTTGAAATTAGCAAAATGATATACATTATATAATATTTAAATATTTAAATAAAAATTAATTTAGATATGTTAGTCCAGATAATAATTCTGACCCATAAAAAAAATGAAATGAAGATGTGGAGTTACTGATGGCAGCACGTGACAATGTGGTAAATGGCAAGAGAGAATCTGCCTTCTGCGAGTAAGCTCTTCGATAGGCCGACATGTCAGGTGGTGCACCGCTCAATGTTTGTGTACACTTTCTTCCCACTTTTGCTCAATTGATGGAATAGAATTCAGGCGATGGTACAGTTTCTTCAAGGCAATCACTATTGCTGTTTTATTACCTATTTGGTTTTTTTTTAATGATTTTTCAGTATTTAATTGTATTAATGGACCTAAAATGAAGAAATATCTATTTTGTTTGGGAAAAAATAAATAAATAAAAGGAGGTTAAGACTCAGGGGAGGAGTTTGAGGGGCATTTTTTTTTATTTTCTATTAATTTTCAAGAAATTTGGTCTCTCTTGCTCTCAAGGAAACTATGATAGAATTTTTTTGTGCTTTTGACATTATTGTTAGGATGAATTTATATGTATTTTGGTTAATTTACTTTGTCAGCCAATGAAAAAAGTCATCATACACTCGATTTGAGAAATTATGAAAAATGATATTTTTCAAAAAGAATATAATTTTAAGAGATAACTTTTTTAATACGTGAGTTCAAAATCTGTCAAAACAACTTATCACACATTTTAAATTTATTTCTTAAATTATTAAATTAACTTTTATGGTTGAATAATTTATTCTATAGAGTTTGAATTATAATCACATTAAAAGCGTTGAGATATATAAATAATAAAAGAATAAAATTAAAATATTTCGATATTATGTCAATATTTTTAATCAGATAATAATATTTGATATTATATTTAAAAAATTATAATATCCTAAATTAAAATGTAAAATATTATACATATACATTAAATAACTTATCGTAATATGAAATGGACCATTGTATTAAAAAAAATTTATAATGTATTTTTGCTATCATAATGGGATTGGGTCAACAATTACCTAAGCATCACAAATGATATTAAATGTCCAATGAACTTCTCTGTGTAGCTAGCACTTACTAGAAAGTGAAGATCTACCAAATATGTGGACACCATAATTCCTATTAAATGTCAAAAACTTACATTGAAAATTACTACTTTTCCAACACATACAAACTATATAGTATAATAATTGACCGGGTGACCCACTTGGTCACATGTCACATGGCTTCAAGTTTTCTGGTCCAGGCAGGGCATGAAAATGGAAAAAGTTTTTATTTATTTAAACTTTAAAGAGGGTACACTTTTTAGGGTGTCAAATTCCCACTATGGCTTGAGGATGAAATGTAAAATTTTGAGGGCAATTAGGCAACTCTTTATGCCACTTTGTCTCGTAAGATTGTAATCTTTAGCAACTAGAATACGACAGCGGCTTTCTTTTATAAAAAAATATTTATATAATATTCTAATTTTATCAAATATACATTTATAATAGTAAGAAATTATTTATATTATCTTTTTATAAAATCTTACTTCTCACACGTACCGATCACATTATTTTAAGATTTAATTACTTCTTTATTAATAAATGTTAATTTAGATGGTAAAAAAATTTGTCTTTTTTTACTATATTGAATTCGAACCTGATAAATCGTAGGTCTGAAGAAAGAAATATTGAGAAATAGTAAAAATCTTTGTTGTCATGCATAAAAAAATAGAATTTACAAAGTAAAATTAATATAAAGCAATGTTGTCGTGTAAAAATCACAAGCCTTTTCTTAGATCATTCTTTTTTTTTTTAAAGTGGAAATTTATTTTTCACCTTTAACTTTTACTTAAGTTTTAATAATATTAATTAACTTTTATTTTAATTAATTATACCACCTAATTTTTAAAATAAATACCATATCAAGTATTTTAAAAAATTATCTAATCTTCCAAAGAAAAAATCTTACATAGGGAAATGAAATATTGAGTGGATTATAAAAGTTATTGTTTGGATTTAAAAGGAGAGTTAAAATTTTTTACCCAATGAATTTAAGATTATATCTTCTTCCTTATTAAATTGAGGTACAAATTTTTTTCCTTTTATTATGAATTCACAAAATTCTTATGAAATTATGATCAAGAAAAATTAAGGATGATAAAAGAGAAAGAAATTTCTCTCTTTGTACCATGGTAGCAACCAAGTAGAAAAAATTTCAAACAGAATCCATAATAGATGAGTTTTGAGAAAAAAAAATTCAATAACTTATAATCAAAAAAAAAAAAAAAAAACCCAACCTTATTGACTTGATATTCTTGTCTCTCTTATAATTAATATTTTGTTCTTGATTATAGTTGTAGATAAGTTTTAAGAAGTCATCTTAAAATAGAGAAATTTTGTATCTTAATTTAACGAAAAATAATATATAATTTAAAATTTAAGGAGTAAAATAGTTTTAATTCTTCTTTTAATTCAGTCAACATTCCATTTAATTACGTATGATTTTTTTTAAGAAAATAAATTATTTTTTAAAATATCTAATATTATATTTTAAAAATTATGTGATACAGTTAATTTAAATAAAAGTTAGTAGGTATTATTAAAATTTGATTGAAAATTAAAAGGTAAAATGTATACTTTAATCTTTTTTTTTTACATGATCAAAATAAAAATAGATAATTTATTTTTTAAAAAAAGAAGATTTGGACATTGCCTGTTATATAGGAAGAATAATGGTCTATTTATGGAAATTAAGTCAGGTGATTTTGCTTAAAAAAACCTTCTTAAATCAGAGAAATATCTACGTTCCTTTATCTTGTCCATTTTGTGAGGAAAGTGAAGAAACCATACAACATATTTTTCTCAACTGCAACTATGCTAGAGTCATTTGATTTGTCTCCCAATTATCATCATGCACTAAGAAGATCCACCCTTCTGATGTGAAATATTGAGTCAGGGTTCAGTATATATTTTTAAAAATTAAAAATTATAAGTGTAATTAGATTAAATTAAAAAAAATAGATACAGATTTGATTGCTCACAAATTTCTTAAATTCTTTTATATTTTAGATTTAATCTCATGTGTGATTCTACTATTATCAATATTCTTCACTTAAATCAAAATATAAAGCAACTTAACATTAATCAAAGCTCACCAATAAAAAATCTTCATGCTGCACTCACACATAAGTGACACACAACACATGGAGTAATAATTGAGGCAAACACTGCGTCAAAATTTTTATTAATAATTAAAAATTAATTGATTTAATATTTCAAATATTATTTTTACTAAAATTACACAAGGTCTTATTTTTATGAAAGCTTATATAACCAAACTCTGCTATAAATTGTTTCTTTTTTAATAGAAAAATGGATCAACCTTTTATTATCTAATATTAGAACATATGACATTTTGAACATTAACACTTATTTTTTATCAAATTAAGCATCTTACTAAAAATAATGAGGAAAGAGCTCGAATGTCATAGAAATTAAGAAGTTAGACTTAGTTGTTACTTGTTCAGCTCTTTCCCTTTAATTTCTGTCGTTTTCTAGTAAAAATCATCAGATATTTTTGGAACTTAAAATTCCAATATTGAACTTTGATATGACTTCCACTAATTTAAGTTTAATTTGTTAAAGAAACAACACGAATAATATAAAAGTAATTCTCAAATAAATATTTTAAAATTTTGGAAGATTTTTTTTTTCAAATGAAAGTGTAATACGAAAATTATAATTTTTTATATAAAATCTTATAATTCTTTAAAAAATTACAGGTATATATAGGTTTTATAAATAATAAGTACATAAAAAATTACAATTTTATTGTTAAAAATTACATGAAAAAATTATTAATTAATTATATAATATTAATAAATTATAGATAAAAAATATGAAAATTTTGATTAATTATATTATATTGATGAAAAGATATTAAAAAAATATATAAAAATAACAAATTTTATATGCTTCTATATGTTTATTTTAGTCATTATTTTAATATTAGTTTTTCTTAAATATATAATAAAAAGAAACTGGAATTAACATTAAATATTTTGTCTACTGTAGATATAACCAATATGCTGTTTATGAAATTTATCATATAGAGTAATAAAGGACTTATGGGCTAAGCTTGAGTTTTACCCCTAAGTTTAGGTTTAGGCCTAATTAAATAATATGATAAACCTTTTTTAACTTGAACTTGTGCTAAAATTCAAAGTCTATTAACTTTCACAAAATTTGACTTAACCTAATCAACTTAGCCCATAATCAAGTCTATTTGAACATAATTCATAATTTATTCCATCCTAAATATATAACTCTTATGTTGTTCATCTAATTACTTTTGAAGTAATTTTGATGGCAGGTATCAGTTATAAACCTGTTTGATACTTGAGAAGTATAAAGGAAACTCTCCTGAACACTATCTCTTTGTTTGAAATTATAAAAGTGAGTTTGATTTATTAGAAAATTGATTCCTGCACAATTTTGTATATAAATAAATGAATTTTAAGTATTTTATACTTCCAAACGGGAAATAAATTATTTTTTTACTTGATCTCAACCATCTGTTTAACAAATTAATGATCCGTTTGGGAGGAGGAAAAAGCAAAAAAAAAAAAAAAAAAAAAAGAAATGTTATACTTGATATACTTGAAAAAATTCATATCAATACAGATTCTTATGAGTTTTGTGAAAATTTTTCATAATTTTTATAATTTTTCATTTAAAACTATAATTTTTATATAAAAATGAAAAAAATTTAGAAAATTTTATTGTAATTTTTTAGATATTTATTATACACAAAATCCATGTATACTTATTATTTTTTATAAAAAATTATAATTTTTATAATTTTTATGTTTAATTTTCGTAAGAATTCATAAAAAATTTTAACATGTATCAAAGCATTATATATATATATATATAAGGAAGAATTGCTTTTCAACTCGCCACGTTGGCCACTGGTCTTGTTTGCTTCCAAACATAAATGACAGTCAATAAGTCTCTTACTATGATGGCCCCTTGGTTGCTCAAAAGTGTGCGGACAACGCGGAACATAAAGAGCAATGCTGCAAGTAAAATGGGAGAATTGCTTTATATTTGGATTAAAATATATGTTATTATTTTTATCCAATTAAGATAAGTTAACCATCAATTTTATTATCTATATATTAATTTTGCAAAACTTATATGCATAGAAATTATAATTTTTATTTTTTAAAATATTAGAAATTATAATTACTTTCTTTTTATTGGATAAGAATGAAAATATATGTGATGATAAGAATATATATATATATGTGGTGTGTAAAATGGTGCATCTCATTGCACTGCGTGCTTGTCATGTTAGATATATTTATATATTTTTTAAACTCATTAAACTTGGTTATATTTTAAATTTTGAATTGATTTTATTTATTTGCTAGTTTCAAAATTTTCATGTATTTAAGATGAATAATTTATAAATAATGGATAAATCAGATTCACTTTTTTTTAGATTTAGTATAATTGTGTTCTTATATTTTTATTTTAAAAATATTTATTTATTTTTTATTTTATTCAATGAAAAAGTTAATGAAATTTTAGAATATAAAAATAAAAAATTAATGTATATTCATAAAATAAAAATAAAAGTATAATTAAATTAAATTTTAAATAAGGTAGGTGTGTTTTATTCATAAATAATGTTTTTTATCGCACTTTTTAATGCCCATCTTTCTTTTGGACCCATTGTGCACGTGAATTTTCGTGCCAAAATTCATTTTAAACACAAGTCTAAAAATCCCAAATTTGATGGGTAAAAAATCTAAATTTAAGTTTGTTTTTACAATCTCGAGGCACACATGGAGTAGTAAATAATTACATCTTTAACATTAATTATTATCGGCCATTATGAAGGCGCAACTTGTAATGGAACTTCATGCCAACTTTTGACAAAAGGATAAGAAAAAACATAGGTGGCCATCATATGTCCTACTTTCAAGTTTGAGAGAATATCTGAATCACGATATTGAGATCTAAGATCTGAACGTTGGTGCAGACTATGAATAGTGTATTCAATAATTTCAGGACAGACAAATCGATGGAAACATGGACGATTTCAGTGTACAATGCTCTGTATATTATCTTTCTTCAATAATATGACTCTCCTAGTCAGTCATAGCAACTGTAAAAGGAGACAATGCAAAATAAGATACAATTATACTATTCTTGCAATATATTTTTTATTTTTATTCTCACAAAAAAATTCAACTTCATATAGATTTTATATTCTGTTAGGGCTCGTTTGGTGGTCAGGATAGGATAAGGGTGGATAGGATAAGAAGATTGGATAAGAGTAGAATAGGATATGGGCCTGATAAGCTCATATGCTATCCAGTGTTTGATGTACATCAGATAACTTATAAGATAGGATTATGCTATGTTATCCTGTGTTTGAGATGGGCCAGATAATAGTAAGATATGATATAAATTATATAAAAATAATAAAATTACCCTTATAACAAAATTATATATTAATATTATATTTT